>JAPDSC010141619.1:34242-73951 GCA_026290005.1 Latrodectus geometricus
TTAATATTAATATATATATATATGCTTAAAAAGTAAAAATCTTGCATCTTTAATTTATTGGTCAATGGAAATTTTTTTATGACAAAATCATGAAATAATTGTGAAACATGTTGAAAATCTCGTAAAATATTCATAGTAATTAAAATGTTCCTCTTTACTTGATTTTTTTGTTATTCAAAGAATAACTTATTTGTTATTGTTATGATAACTTATTGTTATGATAACTTATTCATCCTTTACAAAATAATCCTTTCATATAAAGCTACAATGAGATATTTAATGTATTTTAATATTTATATCACATTTTTGTGTTAGATTTTGCAACCTTTACATTTTTTTAATAATTTATTTTGCGCTTTTAGTGCCTTTAATATTTGACTTCATAAAATTATTTATTTTAAAATTTTCAGGATTTTTTACAGTTTCTGAATAGAGTTATCATAATAAAAAATCTAAAATAAATATACCATCTAGGAAAAATGAATTATGTATACATATGCAGAAGTTTAGAATGCGACTTTTTCTGGTGTAACATCAAACACAAAGGTGTTGTAAGCCGATACAAATAATATTGTAACTTCACCAAAAAATGACATGGGAAAAGTAAATAGAATTGGAATTGTTGTAGTAAGAAAATCGTTAGGAATTATAATTGCTAAAAATCTTAAAAGACTAATGTTCTTTTTTCCAGGATATTATGAAATTTGTAAAGAGTTGACCTATGCAAGTGCCAGTCTATTGATTTATTCATGGTTAAAAATTGCAAAATGCTTCAACTCATATTCTTGTAAATATGAAATTGTGTAGTTGAAAAACAATCAACTCTTTTTTTTATAAAAAATAAAAATATTCTGTGCTTACATAGGAATGTATGCTGTAACAGTAAGAACTTTCTTCTATATTTATGAACTTATATCCTATATATATGTGAAGCATACCTATTTGTTTTATCTAAAATAAAGTTCAAAATATCTTAATAAATAAATGAATCGAAAAATTCATGATCTTCAAATAAATCATTTATTTGTTCACAAAGTAAATTTCTGTATTTACAAAGTGTCTCCAGTAAATTTGAAAATTATGGGCTAGTCACTTAACATTAAAGCTCTCAAAATCAAATGATATGAAAAATCTGCATCATTATGATTATCAAGAAAATTACTATCCATTACAGCAATCAGAATGACGATGTGCAAAATTTTCTTCTTGTAATTCACCCAGTAACTTTTTTATCAGTCAAATCCTTGGGATGTGAGGACATTGAAAATATTTTTTCAAGTGACCAAAAAAGCAACTAGTTGTAATGAAGAAATTTGCTGTGGTAAAGATAAATATGGTTTCCTTTTAAAAAGAACCAATAAATGATTTCTACAAAAATCTCCTCTGCTTGAACAATTTCGCAGTTTTTATGAAGACACAAAAGAGCTTCTCCTTTGAGTGATTAAAAGGGAAAAAAATCCATGCAGTTGTACAACCAGGACATAAAGATTGCATATAATTGATACAACAAGCTTTGAAAAACTGTCCTAGTTTCAATTTATTTTTAATATTTCCTATCGTTAGTTAATGAAAAAGTTCCGAAAATTTTATTTAAAGTACTTGTTCATATATTTAAAAATTTTGATTTATATGACAGGAATAAAATGCTATTTTAAGTTTTGTCTTATATACTTATTTAAAAGATACATTTATAAATTTAATAATAACTTTAATTGTTAATAATTTATATGAAATTTTTAAATACTGTTAATGTGTGTGTGTATAGTTAATTAATTCCTCTTACAATATTTTATTTTTCTAGTTTAAGATTGGATTATTCTCAAGGGTTAGCATTGTTGAGGGAAGCTGGTGTTGAAATTGGTGATGAAGATGATCTCAGCACTCCTGATGAAAAACTATTAGGCAAAATTATCAAAGCTAAAGTATTCAAACAATTTACTTTTCCTAGCATTAAATGATATAATAAAAAGTGCTGTAAATTTATAAAGTAGCCATATATTTAATTTTTGATAACCTTGAATTTCATTTTGTTCCATTGTAAATAATTATTTTTAGTAATATTTTGCAATATAATCTGTGAATATTTGATGAAATCTATAGTATAAAATTTATAATTGAGTGGAGTTTTTTCAGTGACAAAAAATAAATATTTTTAAATTTTATAGAAATAGAAAACCAGGTGGCTAAGAAAAAATATGTTCTCATATAATTTAACCAAAAAAAATTTGTGACTTCATCAAAAAGACATATTGCATAATAGACAAATTTAAAGTAACATTGGAATTGTATTTTAATTTGAAATATAAGCAATGCTTAACTTCATAAATGAATAAGGTTTTGACAAATTCTTAGAATAAAAAAAAAAAGAACATACCTAACTATTAACAGATATCATGCCATATGATCAGATTTATATTTACATAGTTTTATTCAAAAATATTTATGCATGAGTGTTAATGTTTGTAAAGAGAATTTGTATGTTATAATCAGTTAAATCATGTTTCCTTTTTTGTTTTTTATTGATTTCATTCAAATTTTATATTTTTACTATAGATATTTAATCACAGTGCTTCATTACATTTGCTAACAATTATTATTATTTTTTTTTTCATACAGTATGACACTGATTTTTACATTTTGGATAAATTTCCCTTAAAAGTTCGTCCATTCTACACTATGCCTGATCCAACAAATCCTGTATGTATACCGTGGAATTTATTTTATCTAGAATGTTGTATTTTCAACATGAACATTTAATTTTATTTTGTATATTTAGTTTAAATTGTTGTAATGACTATTTTATTTTACATTTTAAAATTATTGCATTTTTATTACAGTCTGAGAGATTTATTTTTCACTTGTGTCAACTTTAAAACTGAAAAATATTAGTTAATTTTCCCCTATATATTAATTTATTGAAATAAGCTACTGCGTAATTTTTTGGATGCTTATGAAAATTTTAAAATGTATTAATAAATATACTATATTTTACAACTATATCAATCTCTAAAAATTACTATACAAATATTTTCAGAAATTGTCAAATTCTTATGATATGTTTATGAGAGGAGAGGAAATTATATCTGGAAGCCAACGTATTCATGATCCAGATTTCTTGGCATTACGTGCTTCCAGTCTTGGAGTTGGTAAGTTAGGAAATTTAATTTTGAAATTGTGTGGAATATATGTATGTATATGATAAAAATAACCAAATTATTTTTATTAGCTTTATTTTCATTCTGAAAAAAGGAAAATATTTAACTTATTTTTGTTACTTTATTCATCCTTATATATAACTATTTTATTTGTATAAAAGAATTATAAGTATTAAATTTTAATCTTAAAAAAAAATGAATAAAAACATTTACATTCTCCATAATATTTTTGATACTTGATCAAGTGTTTTCATGAAAACTTTTTGATTGGGTCTAAATATTTTATAAATAATACCAAAATCAACGTACATTAGTATTATCAAGCATATTGATTATATTAAAGTCAATTTTAGAAATACGATTTATTTTTTGAAAAATTAAAGGAAATAATAAATTGTTTTAACGTAAAAATTAGTAGATTTATATTTTCTATAGTGTAACTATAACAATAATCATCAGCTTATTAGAAATTCATTGCAAAAATAAATATTTTTTGAAATGTCATTGTTCATTATTTTTTATTATTTAATTTTTCAAGATTATTCATATAGAAATTCTTCCAAATTGTCAATTCTGTAATTATATCCTTCTGCCTTTATATTATAAAAAGTTCACATTAAAAATGAAATTAAAAAGAATTATGTACTGCTAATTAATGTAATAAAAAGAAATGTATTTATTGAAATTTCTTTGTGCGTGTGAAGGATATACAAACAATTATTTGAGTATTTTTTAACCTTATGCACTGGAAGAAAATATACTTAAAAATGCAATTGAAACATGTTAAAATGCTGATATTTATTATCACAAGATCATAACTCATTTAAAACATAATCCACTTACATGTATTAATTCTTAATTTATAGATTTAGAAAAAATAAAAAGTTATATTGAATCATTTAAATATGGAGCTCCCCCTCATGCTGGTGGTGGTATTGGTGAGTAAACAAATAATTTTTTAGTTATAAATTTCATTTCCTGTTGTGTTTATTTTTTGTAATTATGAAATTATTTTTATTTCTATTAGCATTTAAATTTTAAATTATTCATAATGAATTAAAATTATGCATTTACAAAGTTGTTTATTTACATTGCTCATAAAGAAATATAATGTGCATATTTTATCAATAACTTATAAATAGATTAATAAATTTTGAATATTTTGTTTAAAATTTCTACATAAATTGGAACAAATTATTCCATGTATCATAAACAAGATAAAAATTAAAGAAAGTAATGAAATTTATATCAGGATCTTGGACTCTGGTTAATTTAAAACATTTCATTTCAAAATTTTGTGCTTAAGAGTTAATAATTATTCTGTAATTAACCAATTAACCCTAATTTTAACTCAAAATTCATAGTATATTGTTCTTCATTGCTATAGTGATCATATTTTAGATTTTACAAACACACTGCAATTTTTCAAAATTTAGATTTACATTGAAAGTAATGTCTCACAAAAGCTATCAGGATTAGCCCATTAGTTCTAAATAAACATTGCAAAAAATTTCCATTTTTTAAAAGTGCCCCACTCCCCCTTTTTTTTTTTTTACTATATATGAGAAATTACTACCCAACATAAAAGTGTTCTCCTTCTAAATGTTTTGTTATGTATGACTAATAACGCACATTATTATACTCAAGTATATTTCTTTGGAAGATCATATTCTATTTGCCTATCTAAAAACAGCAGTTTAATTACACCTTTTTTTATTCATTTAGATTGCATCTGGAAATATTCTTGGATCTGTGGTGATATTTAATATTTAAGAAACTTATTTTTTTCATTAATTTTCCGATTTTGGGAGTAAAGTATAATACATTATTATAACATTTATTACCTTTCACATTCATATTAGGTACAACTGATTATTTTACTTGCATTCTTCGCACATGATGTTACATCAATACATAATTCTATTCCTACTTCTGTTGTTTATATGGTTTCATGATTTATTACATAATTAATGAAATACGAAGTTCTTTGGAAAATCTTGATACATCTACAGAAAAGATTTTACATTTTAAAATCATCTTCAAAAAAAAGTCTTAAATTATATTTAAGAATTTACAAAATAGCACTCATTAGAAAGATTGTTGAATTAAATTTAATGATATATATATATATATATTTTTTTTTTTCCTCCTAGGTTTAGAACGAGTAACAATGCTTTATCTGGGATTAAATAATATTAGGAAAACATCCATGTTCCCGAGAGATCCTAAGCGTTTAACACCTTGAAATTAAGAAAAATTATGAACTACTTAGAATTTATTGAATAAATGCTTTTAAGAAAGATCTGCATTTATTATTAAGTATTAATATTGTCTAAAACTATTTACTTTTATGGTCCTTAATTATCTAATTTGATTCACAAAATGTACTAAAGGTATATTATCTTTAGATTTTTAAATATTATAATCATATTTTAAATGAAACAAATTATAATATTCATTTGCAGTTTTTTATTCTTGATATGTCTAGAAATGTTTATTTAAATCTTAGAACCCAGAACAATTATTAAACATCAACATTAATTTAGAGGTAACAATCTTCTAATAAAATTTCACTTTTTAACTACAAGCTAATGAAACTTAAATTTGCATTAAAATGCTTGTAACTTCATCCAATTCCCTCTCAATGAGTGCTATTTACTATTTTTGAAATCTAAAACAGAAAAAATTTAAATCATTGACTTTTGAAAGTAATTGATTAAAAAAATTAATGTTTATGCAGATTTTTAATATCAAACATCGTCTTTACTATACATCATCTAAATATTTGTTTAAATGCTGTCATGTTTTTAAACAGTCATAATTACATTTATTATCAGTTTATGATAATCAATGTATAATTGGATTTAGTTTAAAGAATTGCAATGTACATTAAGAAACAAATCCATATAATTTCTGAAAAAAGCTCATAACTTCAAATTAACCTTGATAGTTTGCTGAGTTATAAAAATTTTAATTAGTATTTCTGAGGGAAAAAAAACAATAGAATTTGAGCATTTTTCAATTTGTATGCAAACATACCATTTTTATTTGATACTGGAATGCAAAATATCTGCAAAAAAAATATTTTCTTAGATTCTAAACTATTATGTATATTGAATAATAAAGAATGTTTATTAAGTATGTAATTTCAATTCCTCATTGAAAATAAATTTTTACAGGTATCAATTACAAATGAATATAAATTAACTTACGTTTTGAAACTCATGCTTGAAAAGATCGAACGGCTGTTTGCAATAAAATAGTCTGCCCATCTTGTAATCGAATAAAAGCTTCTTCAGTTAAAACTTTCCATTTCACATTGCGCTAAAAGTTTACATGCGTAAATAATATTTTGAATAAATACAAATATATTCATGTGGTAAGATATCATTTATTACATTATGGAAATTTTTTAATAAATTATAAGGAATGAAGAATTTTAACAATTAAAGCACCATTCTCAATTATTCTTTAAGAGCAATAATTCACATTTAAGCATATTATAGAAATAAAATATTTCAAATAATATTCATGGAGAATTTTTAATTTTGATCAACTTGAATAGCAAAATATTACAGGTGATTTATCAGAAATATTCAAAATCTCTTCAATAAATTCTGCAATGATCAATTTTGAAATTTTAAATAATTAGGAGGTTTCTTTTTTTCAGCTATTATATAATACACATTCTACCGCTTTTATAAATTACATTACAAAACAGTAAGTAAAAAGCAACTTAACCTCACTTTCTATAAATATGGTCATTTATAATTCCTCTGTGAGAAATAGATCTAGCCTTGAATTTAATGAGAAAGCATTGAAATAAGATATTAATTTTTATTTCTGGATTTCTAAGTTTTTGTATATGATAATACAAGTGATATTCAACGAAAATAAAATTTTGTCAGGCGGCTTTAGCATTGCCAACACTACAGTAATGCTGGTTCCACTTTTCAAATAATGACTCAATGTACTGTGAAAGGAATCATATGTAAAATTAGTTGCAATAACAGAAGTAGAATAAAATATTAAATCTAACACATGAAGTGCTAACATTGAGAATGAAAAATAAGCAGTGGTGGTTTTAGCAGTATCACACACACACACAAAATTTCATTATTCTTGTCAATCTATTAAGCTTATGCTTTTGGGTTAAAGTCATAAAATTTTCTCTTTTGAGCAAATAACTATAGTTAAAAGTTTAGAATTATCTAATCTATCTTAACCAAAATCATTCTTAATTTTGTTACATACTATTCATTTAAAATTGAAATAATGCAGTATTTTTTAAATAAATATTCATTTTAAGACAGCTATGTAGATTATAACAGACTAATTTTTCTAATGGTGAAAGTATGAACTAATATTTTTCTTTTTAAATAATTTCTTATTGATATAGCTTATTTTTTTATTCTGAAAAAAAAAATTATATTACTCTAACTTTTGAATTGATGAAAGGGAATAATTTGATATATTTCAGGTTTTTATATACAAACTAAAACAAAAAATAAGATGGAAAATTTAGACTTTTCAGATTGTAAAATTTAATAGCAATGTGTTATTTGTTATTTATTTAAATATATTTATTTTTATTCATTAAAAACTTAAGAAATGTACTTGAATGACAAAATAATCACTAATTGATATATACTAGATCGTATACGTGCAATCTCTACTTAATATTAAAAATAAACTTATTCTTCGTTTTGGGTCTTAGAAGTTTTTAAAAGATAATGAACATCTAACCTTAAACATTTTTCCTAAATTAGAGCAATTACTATAATGCACATGCCACAATTCAACTTCTTTCCATGCTTGATCTGTATTCAATTGATCATCCATGTAACCACAATAAATTTTCTCACATTTAAAATCCTCAGCTTTTTGTTCTAATCCTTTCGATCCGGTCGAATAACGCCTAAAGAACTGATAAAAACAATTATCTAAATCTATTCAAATAAATATAAAAAAATTTTTTATAATCATTCTTTAGTTATATTTACAACCAACAAAATTTCTGAAAATATTTAAAATGGGTATTAAATCAATTTTAGTTGACCTATCGAAATAAAATTGGTTGCTTTTACTAAAATTTAGGAATTGGAGTTGTGTTCATATTCATGACTTTTTTTTAAAAAAAAATTCCTTATGTTTCAAAATCCTGAAATTCCTAATTTTTTTATTAAATTCTTCTGTAAATTTAATAATTAAGCCATTAATATTGGATGCTTGTTATTTGAAATTTTATTGAATAAAATTTATGTTTTTCAATCAGTTTGTGAAATTTTAATCTTTTGCAGAATATATCATGATAATTAAAATAACTTGCAACAGAATATAGTTCAAAATTAAATAATTATAAATTAATATATCAGATCAAAAACAAGCATAATCCACTGAATTAATTACTATAGTAATAGAAGATGCTAACTGTATAAAAATATTACTATGAAAACAATCAAGTAAAATATAAACATATACATAAATGTATTCACTGTAAATTTATGTTCATATGTAAATAATATTCTCGTAATATTAATATATATATATATATATATATATATATATATCTACCGAAATATTAGAAACCTTACCAAAATTTATACTAATTTATTTATTGACAAAATTTAAACTAGTAGATATTAACAATTGTGAAATTTTGAGAGAAAAAATGTTATGTAATGAATAATTTATCTATTAAAAGAAAAAGTTAATCATTTAAATGTTGTTTAGTTTTGTGACCAATATTGAATGGTATGGCAATAATACAATAATTAAATTGATCAAATATAAATTGCTTTCTCGAAGAAATGAATATAAAATTTACTTCAATCATATCATTAGAAGATTCCCAAACAGGAGAGTCACTAGGGTCTTTCTTGAATATAGTTTGTACCATACTATATTTACTTTCTGCCCATGCAAAACCCTGTATAAATAAAAAAAATATTGCTAATAATATAAGACCAATATACAAATATATTTTTCTACTTTTCTTATTTTATTAAATGTTTGATAAGAATATTATTAAACACTCAACATTTTCATCATTGCAATTGCTTTTAGTATTTAAGAAATCCTTAAGTCATAACGATAAGCAGAATGTAATTTTTATTAATCTTTTCATTACAAACAAATAAACAGCATTTTATTGACCATAGATTATGATCTTAAGGGTTTGAAGTCCCTTATTTAATTTCAGTCACTTGAATAATAGAAAATGAATGTTGTATTTTTATTTTTTGCATGCACATCTAACAATGGGATTTTTTAGTTTGTTTCATTGCAACAAGTGAATATAAGTTACTATACCTAAAAAATGTTTGCCTAAAACGAAAATTATACAGTAAATGTTCATAACAATCTTCAAACATTACATGATCCAATGTGATTATATAAATAACATGCTCTGCCTTTTATGTAAGAAATCTTGCCTTAATACCCTCAACATATTTTTTGCAACTGCTTAAGCATGAATTCCTTTTGTTATTTATCAAACAGTGCAAAACAAATATATGAAAGAATAACATATATTTGTTTTTCATAATTTAATCATATAATATTGATATTGTATAATTAACTTTTTATATGATATTGTAATTAATATTACCCAATTGTATTTAAATGGTAAACATCTTAGTTTCGAAAAGTTTTTGTAAAAGTAGCAATTTTTTTAATGGGAAAACAAATATACCTGTTTATTAAATAAGATCACACATATTAAATTTTTATAAGAAAACTTAATCTTTTATTAAAAAGCATTCTTAATTAAAATTTTAAAAATACTTTAAATCAAACAATTGATATAGTGTTATAATAGTTTGAAATATTTAACAAAAATATGATGAAATTTAGGCATTTTAAGTAATAGGTAATAAAATAAATTGACATCATTAATAAATTCACTTTTAGTAAAATTAAATAAAAAAAAATAGTACATAAATGCAACATTTAATTTTTGCAAAGAAATTTTCAGTAAACAAAACAAGCATTTGTGAACTTTTTTCTATAAAATTGCTCATTTTTGAAAATTATTTTTAACTGTTTACACAAATTTGTTTAAAAAAAGTTTTCTTGAAGAATCATAAAAAATTAATTTGTTGCACACTAATTTAAATATTTAATTCGCATTTATAATGTATTGCAATTTTCAAAAAAATCCCTGCATTAGAATTTGTAAAGAATCCAAATTAGCTTAAATTAATTTTCTTAAAAGTAAAAAGGTCATTTTTATTGAAAGTTAATTTATTCAAATCTTTAATTCACAATAATGTACATTATATGCAAAGATAATATCTACATAATCATTGCAAACAAAATATTAAAATTAGACAAAACTTACAGCATTGATTAATCATATTCATTTATAAAATGAATACTATAATATATATGAAAATAATTACATGATCTTCTATAAACGTCCTTAAACTCTGTAAACTTACATAATTAAATCCAGTAATCAATACATTTCAAATCCATATAAACTTAAACATTAATTGTTTTTATATAAATTAATATTTTTTCCAGAAGCTCATTTATAAAAAAATTTATTTACTGAAACTTATATAGAACTTTACTTACATGAAGGAAATAAAAATAAGCTTTATGATTTTATCACATTTTACTTAAATTTGAAGGAGGTTTTGAAAATTTCTCAGTGTAAATATAAAAAGTATTGGAAATGTAAATGTGATTTTGAATTTGGAAAAATCTTTAGTATTTATACTTTAATCAAAATATTTTCAGTACTGCTCAAATATTATTAATGTTACTAAATTCAGAATATCAATCTGGTTTAATTGATAAATTCTCATAAATAGAGTTTATGGTTTGAAACTATATGAAATTTTTACCTCTTTTTAAAAGTAGCGTTATTGTTTTGAAATAAATGCAGAATTTATATATATATGATTACCCCTGGGAGAGAAACTTCATCTTTTGTCATATAAATAGTTTCTACAAACTCCAAAAGATCATTTGTGCCCAAAATAGATTTCTCAAATTCTTTTGATATTCTTCTTTGCCACCTAATGCATAAAAATTTTAATTTTTACAATAAAGTTTACTTAAAAATGTCTTATTTATAAGTGATGAAATGAAGTTTGTAAATAAAGTATTAAAAATTTACTTTTTTAATTTAATATTGAAGAATGTAGAATTCATTTTATTTTTCATCAAAAATTGAATTAACTTTTTATATGAATTATATTTTAAATCAAAAATTAAATGAAAACACAAATAAATAAAATTATAGATTTACAAATGTAAAACATTCAATCAATGGGTAAATTTTTTAAAAATTATAAAATTTTTATTTTTAAAGATGAAATGCAAGAAATTGTGCAAGTGGAAAGGAAAATCTAAAAAACTTTAAGTAAGAAAGTCTAACCTTGTAATAACAATAAAAACGTTATGATTCGGGCCCCATCTTGGTAATGCACCTTTACCTCGCAAACCTGTTCTTCCCATTGGATTTCTGAAATAGTTATTTAACTCTATTCATTGAGACATAGAAATTTCATAAATATTAAGTATTATAAATAATATATTTACAAGTATATCTCATGCTTGCTTACAAAAGATAAGTGACTTCTCTGGATGATGTATTTATTAGACTGAATTTTCTATTTTTAAAGTGAAAAAATCTGTGTTCATTTATTTATTTGATATTTATCTATTATTACTTTTATATTTCTTTACCTTTAACTATTATATTTCTTTACCTTTACCTACTTTTATATTTCTTTACCTTTTATATTTAATATTTGTAATGAAAAGTCATAAAATGGAATAAGTTAATGAAATGCTTGCCACCTAATTTTTTTGTCAACTCATGTTTTTAATATTCCAAATGAGTAAGCATTGATTTAAGAAATAAGAAAGGATTTTACATTCTTTTCATCAGGGTTGCCATTAATGGTTTTCTTTATGATGCGAAACTTTAACTGCCAATGTAATACAAATATTTTAAAAATTTTAGCAATAGGAAATAGAATTAAATAATCTATCTCCAATAAGGATGATTACAAAAGTGAGTAATTAATTAAGTTCTGTATTGTTTACATGAATGCTTAATATATAATTAAGCTTTAAAAAAATGCCAGATGTTAATCGGTAATAATTTTTTTTTAAGTTTTCAAATTACAAAATTTTTTTTCATTTCTTTGTATATTGAAAAAACAAACTAAAATATTAGTGAGAAAATTATCAAAACAGAAAAAGATTTAACCATTAGAATGAAAATTTAAGACTTTTCTCATGTGATCAACATACAAGATATTCAATTTTGATTTTATGAATCACTCCAATCAAGAGTTCTTAATTTCAGAAAAAAAATCAACTTATATTTTAGTAAATGATTTTTAACAGAGCTGATAGTAATAGGTACTCACACAAAAAATAAATAAGCTTAAGTTAAATATTTTACATGCCATAAAAGAAAGTACACATAATTTAAATAAACTCTTACTTGGGAAGCCCATCAATATCTAATTTATAAATTAGTGGTTTTCCTTTTTTATTAACTATCCAAGACTTTCGATTTCTATATACACCTGTTGCATCTACAGTATCCATATTCCAAAAATAATTTGGTATTTGAGATTTATCAACACCTTCCATCTGCATACTTTAAAAATTAATAATTAAGCTTTATTTAAAAGATTTTGTAAGCAATACATACAAATATTCTATGCACTTCACTAAAAATTATAAATACATAACAAAATTTTTAAAAAATATTATCGATGCATACTTAAAGCATGAACTCACCAAATTTTTTAATTGAAGTTACAAAAACAACTGCAACATTTAATATAGGTAACTAATATCATTATTTAATAACCTTAAAATACACATACTACATGTTTATTAAAATATCATTTAACGAATTCCAAAATTTTAAAATAAAATTCTTTAAAAATTTAATTTAAATATTTCATTAATAATGCAAAGCAAAAGTATATTCGTCATTATTTTTATTTTGAGGAAATATTTCAAACAATTTCTGATGGAGAATTTTTTAAAAATTTGTACTAAATAACCGGGATGAAAAAAGTGAAATAATACCCAAGTCATAAAATAGGCCCAAAATGTTTTGAAACATAAAATGTTGCTGCTAGCAAAAATAAGTATACTACATAATAAAAAGAGTCTGCTTCATAATTACAGTGTAGCTAAATTTTAATGATAATAACACAAAAGACATTCAGTTCATAGAAAGCTTGCAATATTCTTTTTGATTCAAATATGCTAGAAATAAAATATATTTATTATATGAAATTAAAAAGTAAAATAAGGTTTTCAATTTGTGTCCAATTATATATTTCAAAAAATTATATGAATAAAAAGACGTGCTATCTATTTAAAACGATTCTAGACATCTTTTTAAGTGATTGCATTACACAAAAATATTTACAAATTCTTAACAATTATTTATATTAATAGTGATTTCAATACTTTTAAAGGCTTTTTTATATCATTAAATCTATGGTTCAGAAAATATGTGGGTTAAAGCAGCTATTTAAAATATATAAAAAAAAATATTGATTAGGAAGCAATAAATTTTTTTAAAAAAACAGCACTCTTTTGATAATAAAACTATAAATATTTATATCAACAATAAAAATTACCAAAATTATTTTTTTAATAGAATGTTTAACTAATGTTCACAAAAATGAGATTTCATTTTTTGTAACCTGAAATTATATATATATATATTTGTCTACATGAAATTTTTATTTTTTGTAAACATTATATATTTTAAAATTATGTGTCAGTATTTGTCTACCCTATGTCTGCAATTGTTATTACTACACATTTTAAATTTCAATATAATTCAATATAGTTAAAATTTTTAAAAATTCAAAATGCCTTATTTTGATCAATGGAATCATCCAATTATTATAGTAAAAATTATGAAAATGTATAGAATCATTTCTAATATGTTTCATATGGTCATTTACAGAATCAATTCACATTAGAAATTTTTTTAAAAAAAGAATCACTTTTAATTTGCCAAGAGTATAGGCAAAATAATTAAAATTATTTTTACAATTGCAGAAGTTTATTAAGAATAATGTATATAATTTTACCAAAAATAGACAAAATAATTAAAATTTATTTTATTATTTCAAAAGTTTATTAAGGAAAATAGAATGCTGTCTCCTTATTTTAAACCATAAAAATGTTACAAATGACATTTTTATAATATATTTTTGTTGATGTAAAGCTAAGTTCAACTGGTTTTACAAATATTACTAAAATTACCGGGACCAAGAGAAGGAATAGACTTTTTCAGCAAACTGTAGATTTAGTTCAGCTATATCATTAAATACTAAACAGTTTATTAAAAATTGTATGATTGTAAGGTAGTGAAACCAATAATTAACAAAACTTTCATAAAGTATGAAGCATAAATAAGAAACTATTTATGAAAAATATCAATTTGTGATGAACTTATTTTTAAAAAAATGCACAGGATTTGACTCAGTGAAATATATAGTGCAAGGTAAATATTACTTTCTTTTACTAATTTGCTTCAGATTTATAATGATTTATTTTCAAAGCATTTAATATAATATAAAATAATTTTTGATTTAATACTTATCCTCAAATTGTAAAGGAATTTCCTTATTACAAATGTATTCAGATTTTAAGCAATAAAACAGGAACTAAATAAACAAATGCAAATATTGTAACAGTAATTGGCATTGAATTACAGAGTCAGAATATTTCAATTTCAACTGTCCAAATATTAAAAATTAAGAATTTACAGTTTTATTATACAATTTCCCTTGAATCTAAATGAAGATTTAAGTCATTTGTATAGGATTCTATGAAAGAAAGTGCAATCAGTGTATAGGTCTGACTTTGCTTTTAACTGAATATTTTTGACAAATTTTACAAAGCAAATTCTTAATCACTTTAAACATCCATACATCAACATTTAAACATCCAATGGGTGTCAATTTCATGAATTCAATAAAAGATTATAACACTGACCACACAAGTAGCAGCTCAGCTTGTGAAACAAGCCTTCAGTTATGACAAATTGACTTTTAAAAACCAACCTAGTGAAAATATATAATTAAAAAAAAGAACATGTTAGATTGTAACTTTAAAAGGAACGTTTGTTCCACAAAGTTGAGCAAACATCTTTACCTTTTAATTTTTGCTCTCTAAAATAAAAGCAAATCTTTAAAAATATATTGTAGCAAATATCAATATATACATAAGCAGAAAATTTTCATGCTTTACTTGAAACAAAAACCAAACTGGCTATATATTAGAATATGAAGAAAATTTAAATGTATTTTAAAAAGAAGGAAATGTTAAGTGGTCTTGAATGGAAGAGAAAAGATGTGCTGCAACAAAATATTTTAATGAATTAATTGATAAAATTGTTAAATATTTATTTTTAAAAAATGAGTTTATAAATAAAATATTTTAATATAGTTCATATATTTAACAGCAATCATTTGAAACAACATAAAAAAGAATGTTAGAGTAAAGAAAATTATTTAAAATTCAATAAATATAAAATATTTCAAAATTGAAAGTTTATTTAGAAAAGTTATCTATCTATTTTAAAGAGTGACAAGTGATTATGAATACTATATAATTTACCATAGAATATCTTCATCAACATATGGCTGAAGTAATTTTGGAAATCTATTCATTGTCTGGGTGTACATGGTAGGCTTATAATGCAACCATAAAACTTCCCAGGGAACATATTTATCAGGCACAGGAAAACGATGAACTTTTGTTCTTGGATAAGGAGAATCACGAGATAATGAATGTAATGTAAAAGAAATTTTTTCTTCTGAAAATGAAATAAATACATTCTTCACAAAAATATTTTAGGATATAGTTAACATTAAATGAAAAAAGCTGAAATGATACTGTCACAAGAAATTTTGCCAAAAGTCTTTGGAAAAACTTAATTAAAATATAAATATTCATCGTTAAACACATATAAAAACCCAAAAAACAAAAATTTTAGAATATTTTATTTCGAAATAAAACAATAGTAATACCATTTTCTTTTCTTTCATGGTACTTTAAAGTTTCAAGGTGAGCATGTGTATAATTAATATCTGCCTCTAGTTGAGCAATTTGACTTCGAATACGATATATCATTTCTTCATTCTGATTAACATCATCTACAAGTGTACTGATACTGAAAAAATGTTGAGAAAATATACTAATTTTAAAATCAGTATAATTGAACTATAGATGGTTTACAGAATATTTTATTTTGTTACAGACAGGAGGAAAATGTCACTTATGTAACACTTATCACAAAACAATAATAATAAATTATCTTAAAACACGCATATTGTAAAACTAAAAGTTCAAAATTTGCTTTGAAAACAAATACATATTTATAACTAAATATTAAATAATGTCTACTTATTTTATTAAATATTAAAAGTTTTCTACATTTTTCGAATATATTGAAATAATGAAAAAAGAATGATGTGAATCTATTTGGGATTAAACAATTTAGTTAAAATAAAAGTTGCAAAGCATTATAAATGAATATTATGTTCAAAATGAGCTTTAAAAATATAACTCTTTGATTAAAATAAGAAGTTATATATTTAAAGCTCCCTTTTAAATTGTAAATTTAACTAAGTTCATTTCAAAAGTAATAAAATTAATAATTATATTAAACTAAACATTTATTAAATTAGATTTTTCAATGTCAATTATATTTTATCTCAAAATTATTTCATATGAAATTACTAAACAATACAAAAGTTTACTTTAAAAAAAATTGGAGGGGAAAAAAAACAATTATCTAACAGAAAGTTTTTCTAGATTTCATTAAAACATTATTATTGATTTAGAGCTTAAAAATGCATGGAATATAATTATAACAAATTATCTATGTCACCTTAAAACAGTAGCTCTTGAGGTTTTATAAAATAAACATGAGCAACAAAAAATATATTCATAAAACGTTTTTTTTTTTTTTTTTTTTTTTTTTTTTTTTGTATTTTTAGTCCTAGTTAATATTATGCTGCATACATTTACTTGTACGTTTGGAATTGAGATTTCATTGTAAATGAACTGTTCAAATTATGTTAAAAATATTTTTTCAAAAAAGAAAATCTTTGGCAAAATATTTCAAAATGGTTTACTACTATCTTTGTGCTTGGAAAGGGATTAAAAATATAATCTCTTTCCAAATCTGAAGAGATTTAATAATCATTTTAGTCAACTTTAACATTAAAATCAATCTATTTATACTTTATGATGTGAATTTCATCTCTTATCATTGGTTTTCAAGAAAGTAATAAAAACTAATACAATAACAGAAATAGCAAGTTGTATTGAAGAAAATTATCATATTAACTTAATAAAAGTTTATAAGGTATCACTAATTATATAAAAACAAAAATATTATTTAAAAGACTATGCATACATACATCATAAAAGTATTTTTAAATACAAGACTAAATTCACAAAAAGAAGATTTGATCAAAAATGTATTAACTATTGTCTTCATTAATTTCCTTTAACATTACATTTGCACAAAAGAATAAAAAAATAATGGTCTATATTTAACTTTAATATTTCTATAATTTACACAGAAATAACGATAATAGTTAATTTTAAAATTTCGAAATGATTTGTAATAATTCTTAAAAATGCCCTGTTAATTTTTTTAGAAAAAATATATAACATATTATTTTATTACATACATTATAACATATTACAGATAAAAATAACTATTATCAGCCATAACTATAAAGTAACCAGTTATGAAAATTTTAAATGGTTCATTCTTTCTCTGATAAAAACAAAATATATTTTAGGCATATTTATAAAAATTTAAACAAATAGAAATTTGGACTAAAATTTTTATAAAAACTTCTGCTTATTTTTATAAATTCTAATTTCAGATAAATAAATTACTCAAATATGATTTTTTCATTGCTTAAAACATCTTTTGACAGGAAATCTGTCAAATTTATAATTTTAAAAAATTAAATACAAAATATATCTATTTTCTTTTAAGCTCCGCAGAAATTTTGTTACATACGGTATCATAAAATTTTAAGACACTAATTTTTACATTTGAGGAATTACTTAAATTTTAAATAATTCCTCGGATGTTAATAAAATAAATTAAAAATCAAAGGTATAGAAATGTATCAAAATCTAAGGATATAAAAAACTTCAGTGTTAGGTTATATATAAAAATTCAAATTTAAAAATTAATACAAGCTATTCAGTTTTCTTTTGTTAATCACAAATGCCAATAATGTTAACAAACTTTGGTAATCTTTTGGTTATTTAAATTTGAACATTATATTAAATAATAAAAACTGGAATTTGAAAAAATAATATTCACCTTTTTTCTATTGAACAGACACAAATTAGTTCGATAAAATATACTCTTAACTACAAAACAAACTTAAATTTAATACTATTACATGAGCTTAATATTTAAGATGGGCATAGTTATTATATGAAATTAAATGAATTGGTATAAATTGCTGAACAAGGACTTTTCTGCAAAGTCCTTGTCAAGCATTTTGAGGAAAAGTTCTAAATAAAATAGAAAGTATACTGGAGTCAGATATTTTTCCAAAAATGCAAATTAAAATTTTAGTTTTCTGACTTTAAATTTTGATATCTAACAATCATTACTATTATTTGATAATAGTAAGCCAAAAATGACATCAAAAAGTGCCAAAGCATTTTCAAATAGATTTACAGCAAATCAGAATAACTTTTTCTCTGATTCAATTTCCCAGAACGGTACATTCCATGTGACTAATAATGCTATAACTGTAGTATTAATGAAAATGAACCTTAAAATACCTACAAAATAGATTTTCAAAATCCCTTTAAATTTTTTGGTTAGTTAAGAATTACTTAATTTTTCTGCCATTTCATAAAAATAATTATAAATACTATTAAAATTTAATAATTTAGTTTCCAAATTGAATAATAAAAAATAGTTTATCTTTTGTTTTCGATTCCTTGACTTTGTTTACAATTCTTTGCTATTTCATAGAAATAACTTCAAATATTTGGAAATTTTAATAAAGTCAAAAACATACATATGAAGATTTTTTTATATAAACTTAATAAAGTTATTTATAATTATTTTCACAGATTGTCTTAGAAATTTTATAATTTAAATTTTATTACTATCATTTGAAACTTTTATTGTAAAAAAGTTTTAAATGGTAGCATATTAATATATTATGATATTATAAAATTATGCTAAAAAAGATTTGATAAAATTTTACAATTAAATGAAATTACTCTTGAATAAAATAAAAAATATATATTAATATATATAAAATATTTAAAAAATTAAAATTCAATTTCTGAAATCTTCTTGTATTTTAAATTCTTGCAATATCACAGGTAAAAAACGTTTTGTTTTTATGCATATTTTTTCGTAAATCGAATTTGATTTGGTTTAAATTTATATGAAGAGAAACACACTTACACATTAACAATTACATCAGTCATTTATTTAATATAATGCACAAGTTAAAAAGATCTAAATTCAAAGATTAAAATTTGATTAAATTAAAACAGATTATTCAGTAAAGGTTTTTGAATCCCCAGCATAAATATCTTTAAGTGTAAGAAGTTTTCATTCAACAAATAGAATCAATTTCCTTTTTGGAAAGAATATAAATTCATATAAATAGTTGCTTAGTTTCAAATAGAGAAAATAACTTAACTGAAATAGCTTTAGAAATTATCAATAGCTTTAAAATATTACTTTCAAAATTGAATTAAACATTCTTAATATAAAAAAAATTTAATGTATAATAAAAACAAATATTATTTCAATAAACATTCTTGAAAGTTTTTGATACTATTATAGATATCATTTTACTTCAAGATACTGTAACATTTAATTAACTAAATATGCACGGTAAATCTAAGATCTGTTTCACTCAAAATTAAAAAAAATATCTATTTACTTAAAGCCATTAATTATCTTAAATAATTCAATTTTGAAAAATTAGAGTCTAATAGCTAAAAAAAGCTCAGATATTAAAAACTAATAAATTTTATCAAACTAAAAAATTTAATCTATGACAATTATTAATAGTGGGAAATATTTAATTGAAATTTAAATTTTATTTCAATTCTAAAATAATTAGAAAACTATTCATAAAACAAATCATTTCAGTAACACCAATTTGTCATGTTGCTTAAAATATTGACAAAAATATAATCAGTAAATATAGGGATAGAAAATTAATAGACCACATTATTAAAAATTTGTAATAAAATGGGCTGAATTATAAAAATGATAACAGGTTTTGATTGTTGAATGAATTTCTGGTAACTTATAAATTTATACAAGAAAGCCAAAAGACAAAAATATTTTCTTTAATTTTTCACAAAAATCAACATTTAAATCAAATTTTAAAAATTAAATATTCTAAACATAAAAAATAAAATTTAAACAAACTCACACATACATATGTAGGTATATGTATGCACAAAAACATTGTAAAAATGCACTAAAACATTTTAAATGTAGTGAAAATGGATTTTCAAAAATGAAGACACATGCTTCAAGTAAAAGATTTTTACGAGTAATTTAATATTTTTGAAAATTTGTATTTTTATTGCATTTAGAACAATCTGTATTTTATTCCATTCTAACACAAATATAGTATATAATCAATTCAAAACATTTATTTTTTATATGTAAAATTATGGAATATCGTTTAAAAAAATTTTTTAAATTAAAATATTATCTAACAATTACATAATTAATGAATAAAACTTTTCATTGTATAAAATTTACTATTTGCATTAATGTCCACAAGATATGTTTTCGTTTGAAATCAATTATGCTCCACAATTTTGTAAATTACTTTTTTCCCTATCTAATCAAATATTCGAGATAGGAATGGTAATACTGCAGTTTTCCACCAGGTGACGCCCTAGCTGGTTTTATTAAGTAGCACATTGCAAATTTAGAATATCTAGACACTATTTTTATGAATATTGTAGTAGTAATTCTGAAGTTAAGATAGTAGCAAAGGACTTTAGTATATATAAAATGTAGAGGATAGTATTATAAACTTAGTATACATGACATAAACTTGGTATGTGTAACAATTAAAGCATATAATATATATATAATGTTACTATTGGTACAAAAATATATATATAAATGAAAATTAATGTCAGATTCTCTTCATGTTTTAAGAAAATAAAATCAAAGTTTAGAAAATGACACATTCATTATAAACAAAAATTAAAAACATTTGTTTACATATCAACTTCTTTTTTACTATATTCATTCACAGCATTTTCAAAATTTTGCTTCTCGTAATATTTTTTTGCAAGTTGCTTCCAATAATTACTTTCATACTGTGATAAATGATCTGGACGAGTTTTTGATTTTGTTTCCTAAAGCAGAATTTCGAAGAAAAATTAATAAAACAATGAAAAAAAATCAATTCAAAAGGCAATAAAAATTGAACTAAAATAAGTTAATATAAACTGCATTTTATTTAATAATAACGGAATGTTTTATTTTTTATAACTTTTAGTTACCAAGCGTATCATATTTAATTTTATTGTAATTAAAAACTAAGAGATTTAATTTCGTTTCAGTAGTGAGATAAAAAAAAAAAAAGAAAGAAAGAAAATGTAATGTTTCTACAGGAAAATTTAAATTAACGATAAATGAAATAATGTTCATGAAAATCTGTATAATAATGTGTCTTATTGTCATTTTAAGCATAAAAATAATAAAGGGAGTAGTAAGAAATATATATAAGAACCATTTAATAATAATAATACACAAATCTATAGTAAAAATTATAAAAGTGAATATAAAAACTAATAGATCAATACTAATAACTTCTATGAATGGTTCTATTACTATTCTCCTAAATATATGTTTGGTATTTCAATAAATTTTAAAACCACAAACCAAAACTATATTTCAAATCTGTCTATACAGCCCTGTTTAACTATAAACGATTTTTGAATTTGTTCACTTTACATAGAATGAAACTAAACTATCAGATGTGCCAACTATATTTTTGGTAACAAGTGTTGCAGACAAAATTTCAAACTGTGGGCCTAATGAATAAATAAATAAATGAAATGAAATGACAGTTATCAACAAATCTAAAGTCTCTAAGTCACATTGCCATAATTTAAGATAAACACAACTATAAGAAGTATATTATCTTATTTAGAAGTATTAGAAGTTATTAGATAACATATAAAAACCTGAGGAAAAAGATTAGATACACAAAAAGTATAATGATTCCATTTTACTATAACTAAACATCTTAAAATTGAAAGTTACGCATGAGTGAATTTGACTACTTTTTAATAAGGGAGAAGTTCTAACAATTAAAAAAGTTCATTATAACAATAAAACTAATCCATACTAATTGTGATAAGTTAAGGCAAAGTTTTAATTTATCTCCATTAGAAATTCCTCCACTAAAGTAAAACATATTTTTATTGTAATTAATAGATTAAAGTTATAATGTACTGAAAGAGCAATAAATTTTTTAAACTAAGCAATGTAAAGTGTTTTTTAGATTCTTATATTAAGTTTCATACATGTATATAAATATTAAGAATGATAATATAATAACCATTTTAAAATATTCAATCATGATAAGAAAAAATGAAGTTAGAAAGAAACTCACTTTAGTCTTTATAACTCCCATCATAAAGCAAATGCTTTTAAAGAAGTTTCGAATTATTTTGAAGATAATCCATATTAAGCTCAATATATTTAATGGAGGAGGAAGACACAAGGATACAGAGAACTTTATTATCAAATTGTAACGCTGAAATTTCCAAAGAATGTCACTTTCTCCTCCAAATTTAGCACCAGTGTTGCTAAAAATATGTAAAAAAAATTATAAATAGAAAAAATAAGAATTATATAATGAATATTTTTAAGATTCAAATTATAAAAACATTTAAATTAGATAAATTTTCAAAGATTCCAAAGAGTTACTATATTATAAAAACTGTTAAACTTAATTTTGAAGTAACTTCCCCCCCCCCCTTTTTTTTTACAAAGTACATATTATATTAAATTGAAAAAACTATATCAAATCTGAAAAATATATATATTGCTTCAAATTTAAAAAATATATATGTTTTTGTAATAAAAATTACAATAATAAAGGACATTTTTTAATAAAGATAAAAATAGTTCACTGAACCAATAATTTCCTTTTCAAGTAATTTTCAATATTCCCAAATAATTTTTAGAAAATTTAAAGAGTAGTTTGTTAATTATTGTATATTTATTTTGAAAATACTAATATAGATTCACACATTTTCAAAGTTTCTTTTATGAGCAAATACCAATAATAGCAAACGTTCTAACAGACATGAGAAGTTAAACTGGTCTCTCAAATCAATAAAATTGCTTCCTGTAATTTATACACGCAAATCTGAAAACTTTTAAATCAATTCAACTATATGTTTATTTTTTTTTTTTATTTTTTATTATTTTTTTTTTTAATACATCCATTACTTTAATAATTTTTTAAAGTAGAAAATTTTGAAACTGAGTATTTATACATTGTATTCTTCTTAGAAAAAAAATTTTTTTTTATAATCATAAATCTAAGCAGAACGATAGCTTATGCAACAATGCAGAGGTGCCACATATCTGACAAGCTCAAGAGAAGAAGAAGAAGCAGAACGATAGATAGTAAAAATTAAATTACGTTAATTAGAATAACAATTAATGTGACATAACGATTTTAAAAATAGAAATAAAACAAAAAAAAATTCATGGAACTAAATTTATATTGCATATTGAAAGGAACATTTTTGTTGTATGAGAAATAAATTGAAAGGTGTGAAAAATGCATTATAATAAGAAATTTTTTGCATTTTCTACAGAAACTTTAGAAACATTTCTGTAAGAAAATTTCTGTTTCACTACTTTAAGATTTATTTATAGGTGCTTTGTTATATATGAAGCATATTTTTTGAGGTGAAAAATAATGTAAATTGCATACAATATGATTAATTTGAAAATATAATCAATTCAGTGTTCACATACTCTTATTGGTTGAAGGTTTTAATAACAATTTAAGAATGCTTAAAAAATGTTAGAGTAACACATTTTGTAAACATACCTGAAAAGTGCAAATAATACTGGCAATAAAATCATCTTTAATAGCAAAATATACTGAAAGACAATGAGATAAGATGATATTCCAAGACCAGAAGAACATTTCACATCTGTATCTAAAAAAAGAAAAATTTAATAAGAAATGCATTTATAAAAACTAATAAATACTTGCAATCAAATATTATATACACATTTTTGTTATAAAAATTAATAATGTTAAAATAATAATATTTTTTGTAAAAAAAATGAGAGTAATGATCATCGAATTGATATTCTTTGATATTATTTTAGTATGTAAAAAATAAAGTAAGTTACTTTATAAGAGATAAAAATTGACAAATAAGCTTAGATTCCATAATTTTAATGTTATAAAAATTTAGCAATTAAAACTTTCATCAAATTTAATATAAAAAATTTATATCAATTTCTCTTTAGTATTTCATAGAATTTTGTGTAGATATGTGCATTTTTTACACAAAAACATTTATATACTAATCATCGTTCAAATACAACAAATGAAAGGGTTTTCTCAAAGTAATCCTATCAGTGTTGCTTAGGATTGTTGTCAGTCATTCAGTACAATAATCTTATGCAAAAGATTGGATATTTTGGAAAAACCCTTTTATAAATAAAATTCTATTTAATTTTCATTAACATGCAAGATGTTCCGTCGCTTTTATTTAGATTTTTCTAAAAGGTAACTTTCCTTGTTATCTCCTGAATTACTAAGCGTTTCATAATCTTTTATTTTTAATTACTTACAATCACTAGCTCGACAAGTTCCATCATTTGGCTTTTGATCCCATTTCACACAATGAGGTTCTGATCCTACAAAATATTTAAGAAAAGCACATAAGGCTTATTTCATTTTAATAGATAAATTATGCACTATTTTCTCACCTAAATTAAGGTTTTTTTTATGTACTTGAAATACTAATTACATTACTCAGAAAAATTAGGAAAGCAGCAAAAATATGAAAACCTTTGCAAAATAGTTATGAAGGACATAAAATGGGGTGTAACAAATTTTTGTTTAGAAAAATTATTGAAAAAAATATGGAATGTTAATTTTAATTCTTTGAAAAAATAGAAAGATCATGAAAAAAGTGTTTCAAGACAACAATAATTTTGCATATTAATAAGAAAAATTATTTCCAAATGACACAAGATTTTTAATATTTCATAGTTGCTAGAACAGTTAAAAATGTTCATGTTTGTTTTGCAATATGCTTGGAGTAAAGCAGTATTGTCTAAATCAAAAAGATTTCGGGAATACTACTCTACTACTAAAGCAATGCAGTCTTCAAGTTCCTGATAGTAAAAGGAAGACTTGATCGCCTTACACCATATTACTTGAGTTTATTCAAACATATTTAATAGATTTTTAACACAAATGAGAAAGAAATTATAATCACTGACAATCTGCAAAACAAGCAGGTAAAAAGCTAAGAAATTTGAGGTGCTTTTTTGAGAGAACTAACTGTAAAATGCTTTCCCACCTCAAAAAAGAGGTAAATTATGTTTCTGAACAAAAAAATTAATTGCTAATTTTTCATTGATGAAAAGATAGTAAGAATTGTTTTGTGAATTTCACACATTTTGCACATATTTCTCATATCGTGCAAGCTAAATAATTTCTCTTAAAGTACTTTTTTTATGAAGAGAGAGCAGTTTTTAAAAATATTATTTTTAATATTCATATGTTTAGATTTTAAAAATTATTTGATCAGTCCCCATGAGCTCGTAAGTATCTGCAGTACAGATATATTAATTAGGTTTTTTAAGTATTAATAAACAATGATATAAGCAAAAATTATATTATAAATATGTTTCTCTCAATCAATAAATATGTTTCTCTATCAGACTTACTATATACAATTTTTTTTTATATTAGCTAAATTGACTGTAAAATATAGTTTTGAGAAAGAATTAAATGTTTATATTAAAAAATGATTTATCATTTCTGATTTAAATCCTTAATATTTTAAAATTTAATTTCCTGATAAATTGAAAGCAAAACAATAATTAATATTCTAAAATAATAACTTTGAAAATAAGAATTTGAAAAACATTTCACTAAAATTACTTTAACAGAAAATAAACTCAACTTTATCTAAAATTTTTAAGAAACTATCTTCACAAGTAAATTTTTCATGCTTGTATGAATCATTTCTACAATCTATCAATTATAATTACAACTAAATAGTGTAAAGAATATATTCACAACACTAATTTATTCTTAAAAGTCAAATAGCAGATACCATAGAAAAATTTTTTATTCAACAGCAGTTTTTTAAAGTAATCACTTTGCATCTATAATCCTATGCATTAAATTAGGTGATGAACTGTATTAATTGTTTATAATATATAATATTCAATCTGAACATATTTAAAATAAATCTATATTACATTCTATATGATATAAAAACAAGAGAATGCATTGGTTTCAATACCTAATAAGAAAAATTCAATTGCCATAAAAAATACATTAATACAGTGTAGGTAAGATAAAAAATGTTATCGAATTTTGAATTGTTATTTCATGTTAAGAACGGTAATTTGACTGAAAAAAATACAGAATAAGATGAAGAAATATTTCACTTTAAAAAAACAATCTTAATATTTTCCCCAATTTAATAATAATGTGTCAGTAATACATGCCTTTTATAAATTATCAAAAAGAGATAAATAGAGATAATTAAAAATATATTAAATTCTAAATTTTTAAAAGAAAAATTTTTTTAGCTAAATAATTTTATAATGTAATCATATACTTAATCAAAACTTATTATTATATTTCTTAATAAATCAAATAAATGTAAATATAAAAAATTCAATAACATTATATATAAATTCAGATAGTATTCATTGTAAATATTTTATTGAGATAAAATTTAAGTTTATTATAAATAAAATATGTTATAGTTTTATAAATGTAACATTGTAGGGAATATGAATGACTTCAAAAAATTAACTGGAATTTAATTAGATGTCAATTTTATTTGTTTATGTTTCTCTACAATATTTTGCTCTCTAATATTATGATATCAAATTGATCGTTATTAATATTCTCATTTTTAAGGTGACGTTACTCTCATCAAACAATCTAAATCTAACTGCATTGCATGCGAGGTACATAAAATAGTTTTATTTTTTTACTAGATACCAAATATGGACATGTGTTTTACACATAATGAAAACATGTAATGATTTACTGTTTTTACATTATTTCAGTGAATAAGTATATATATCAGGGGTGGCCAAACTTTTGGGATCCGGGGTCTACTCCACATTTAAAAAATCTAAGGTGGTCTACTAATGGCAGAGCTAAATTAACGTACATATTTATTTTTGGTAACAAGAAAATATAGTAAATCATGTAATTTTCTAAAAAATAATTAATATTAATATTTACAAAATAAAAATTTACTGACGAAAATAATCAAAGTATTCATATATCAAAAACTCTGACCATCCTATTCACTTCGTTTAGTTAAAATTTGGCACTGTATATCTTCCTCCATGTTTTTGAAGTTTCTCATTTCATGTTTTCTTAATTGAGATGCATACCTTTCTATAGTTTTTTTGAATGTTTTAATCATGCTCATCATGTTCGTTTTAGGTTTTATATATAAATCGTAAGCCTGAAATCACAAATCTTTAAATCGTAAATCTTTGCACAGTTTGTTTTGGGTTTTAAAGCCTAGACGGTAGGAAATTTTTATTTTAAATAATTCATTGATTCTATGTCATAAGTCATTAATTAAATTGTTAATATCCAAGGTCATAATCGAGATGGTCGCGTTGACTACCAAAAATGTCTTCGTGGTCTGCCAGTAGACCGTGGTCGACGTCTTGGCCACCCCTGATATATATGAACACACATATATATAGCAGTGATACCTACATTGCTTGAGTCAAATTGAATGGCAAGTATTATAAAAGATATTTAATAAGTTAATCAAAAATAATCAATAAAAAATTTAATATTGAAGCAAATATCAATAAATTGAAATTTATATTTATCATGTACAATATTAAATTTTGACAAAATAACTCATATTTATATTTAAAATATATAGAAATTTTATGTTGAATTACCTTTAAGTTCATCAACTGGGGTAGTGAAAAAACTCATAAATGCTTTATGGAATGATTTTCGAACCATTTCAGGAATTAAAGGATAATCAGGGTACAAAACAGCTTGCATGGCAATTGCATTAGCAATTATTATAAGTACTGTTAATTTCATAAAATTGACGAAATCAATTGAAACCTGGCAAATCAAATTTTGTAAAGAATTTTAATTATGCAGTATATTACAGGAAATTATAAGAATTTATTTCTATTCAAAAGTTTAACACATTTATTTAAAAACTTTCGTTTCTTATCTAAATTAAAATATCAGTATGATATTAGCTAATAAATTAATTTCAATTTTTTTAAGATTAAATAATATTAAATAACTTTTAATTTCCAAAATGAAATATCAGAATAAATAAAAATGAATACAAAAACACAAGATAAGTTATACATAAAATATTACTTTTCATGTGTAAAAGTATGGTTTTATTAAATAAATGCAATATTTAATAAAAAATAATAATTACTTTTTAAAGTTTCTGTTGAAAAAAGCAAGAGATTTATTCACATTGAATCTAAAAATTTGTAACTTAAAAATTGAATGAATGCTTAAAAAATTGTAGAAATCAACTATGTGTAATTTTTAAGAAAGTATAAAAACTTGAATATAAATTCCATACAATAAGTAAATATAAAAATAAAAAATTTTAAAGTAAAATAAATAAAATAACATCCATATTTTTTAAACTTAAAATTCATTAAAGCTACTAAAAATTCATATATAGTGTGCATTAATAATATTTGCTCAAAATAAAAATAAAATTAAAAAATTTTCCAAAGACACAAAAATTAAGCTCTTACAATTGATATCAAACTGTAAAACCTAAGAAAAATTATAAGCCAAAACTATAGATTAGTTATAACTTCATATTTCAGTAAGATATACTGATGTTTCTACACAAGCTAATGTATATTAAATTGGAGATAAGGGACTGCAGAAAAAAATCCTAACTTGGGACACTAATGTCCTATTTCACATTCTTATAATATGCAATTAAAATTATTTCAACAGTTTGCTCGAAATCATAATATTAAAATGATAAATTAACCGATAATAATATTAAATGCAGCATAAATGCTTGAAATACACAAATAATTATGTTAAAATAAAAATTTTAACATTTTTATTTTAACAATTATAAGGAATTAATTAATATGTTAAAATTAAAATTTTAACAAATTAATTAATTCCTTTAATTTAAACTATCAAATTGTATTTAATATGCAACACACCTATTTTTCAAAATTTTAAATATATTTCAAAATATTTTCAAAAATAATTAAACTAATTGTTTTTGTAGATTGAATATAATTTAATAAACTTTGGAGAAAAAACTCACAAGAATCAATAAAAAAAATAATAAATTTTTATTAATTGCTATATATACAACAGATATTAGGTAGTAGAAGATAAGAAAATAATCTTTGTAACTCGTAAAAATCTGAGTTCATATTGTTTATTCATTTTTTCAGTTTTTTAAATAACAAAATGTATAAAATTTTCTTATTTTCTCAAAAAAATTCCTAGAATGATGAATTCCTAGAATCAAAGTAAAATACACAGAAAAAAAATTCATTTATTATAACATAACTTTTTTTATATATTGTAGTAAATTTGTTCAAAAGTATGAAGATTTACATGAATTTCATAAAATTTTATGAAATTCATTACCATATATATACCACATAGACCACTATATCCCATATTTTCTATAAGATTTGATTGTAATATTATTATCTAAATAAATATAAAGAAAAAGTATTTTATAGAGATATTTCATAAATTGTGACTTTAACCATTTATTAATAAGTTATGTGAATACTATATAACAAATAGTCACAACATTGAAGTTTCAAACTTAATATTTTGGAGAGCTTACATAGTAAGAAATATAAATGAATAAACAGTAATATAGATGCTAGGAAATTAGATCATTTTTTAAAAATCAGACAATAATAATAATAACATCATAAAATAATTTAAGATAATTACCATATAATTAACTCTATAAAGTAATGGCCCTAATGTTGATGATATAGGCAGGTAAATAAATATCATTCGATAAAAAAACCAAAGTAACCCAAGACATCCCAGAACTTTTCCACCATAAGGTTCTTTCCACGATGTGATTCGTAAAGTAAAATAGAATATTACAAATAACATCATATATACTATCTCAAGAAAAATACCAAATAATTTGGTATTTGGAAATGCCTGAAAGTAAAAACAAAAGCAAGAAATTCATATACAATATTTCAAAATATATTCAGACACAACTAATTAAGTGATTGTAATTTCATAATTATTAAAACAAAAACATAAATATACAGATATTTTTCAGTAACTTTTCAAAAATTTAATTTCCCTTTCAAGGAAAAGAATAATCAAATAAAGCATTGCATAAATATTTAGCAATTTTCATATTCTCAACTCATTATTGAAAAAGCCAAAATCAAAATTAATCCTTTTAAATAATTGCAATTTAAAAGTTTCTTTTGGAATTCATCACATACTAATACATTTGAAATCATTAGTAAATATCATCTGGATTATTAACTTTTTGTACATAATTTTAAAGTGCATATGAGCTGTTTCATCGATTCCTAACTAAAAAATACTACGTTATTTAAAGTCTATAATTACTTATTTTTATTTCTTTCATTTGCCCAGTTTTTTCCCTAAATTTTAAACATAAAAATAGATTTTTGTTTATCATTTATGTTTATCTTTTACGAAATATCAAACATAATAATTTAGATAAGAAATATTTTTAGAATGTATGATATTATAAGTAAAAAGGTTTTTCAAATGATTATTATAATAAATTATATAAATGTCTCTTTTTCTAGATTTTAATTCCATTTATTTGTAACACATCTTATAAATATATAAATAAAAATATGTTAACCTTTTGCAGGGCATAAAGACGATATGCAGAATCAAATGCATTTAAGCTGGTCCAAATGCAAACGACTAGATCTAATGTCATATTTCCACATGATGGCCAAATTACAGCCAAGCTAAAAACACCTAGATATGCTATGTAAAATATCTGAAAAAACAAAAATATTAATTTGTGTATGTATATACGCTTACCAGAAAAAGTCTGCATACAAATGCACAGTAAACATTCTAGAAAAAATAAAAGTACATTAAAGTGACAACATTAATTCAATTTTTATATATTATATATAAGTATTTCTTTAATAATAAGTAACAATTTCAGAAAGATAACATACATTGTTTCAAAGTAATAATAATAATAATTAAAAATTACACAAAAAGCAGTCAGAAAAAGTTTTCGTACAGATAAGAAAAATCTTTAAAAAATAGCTTCTATGGACTATCAATGAAACTTTAATATCTGGTTGGATAACTTTTATGTCTAAGAATCTCTTCCAATCGTTTAAGCATAGAGTGCATTAGCTTGGTGTTTTCTGCAGATGAAATATTATTCAATTCCATCATAATCACTATTTTTAGCATATCTTTTGATACTATGATACGTTCCTGAATCTTATGTTCCTACAAGTCCCATAAATGTTTAATGGAGTTTAAGTCTGGTGATTGTGGAGGAATACGCAACTGATTTTTGATATTCTATAATAGCCAGAGCTTTACATTGTGGGCAGTGTAATTTGGATTATTGTCTTATTAAAACCAAAAGTCATTGCTAAGGTTCAAATCTTATGCACTCTGCTTAAAATTTTCCTTTAATGTATTTAGATATTCCATATGATCTAATGTGGAGTCTACAAAAGTTAATCGATCTATTCCACTTCTGCCATGCACCCCCATTTCATTAAGCTAGCTCATCCAGGTTTAGCTGTAGACACAAGATTTTGACTCTCAAAAGCAGTACCTTGTTTTCTGACACCAGTTTGCATTCTTTAATGCCAAAGATACAAAACTTGCTTTCATCAGATATTATTTTTTTATCAAAACTTAGAATGTTTATTCAGTGACAAAATTTTTGCTTATTAACAGTTGAAACATATGGCTTTAAACAAGCTATACAGCCATGATTGCCAAATTTTTTCAGAATTTTTCATACTGTATCTTCATGAAGAAATTTTTTAAACCTTTCTCTAATGTTAACAACAATTTGAGATGCAATAATCTTTGGATTTAAACATACAGATTTCAGGTTTTATGTTTTTTTATAAAATCAGCTTAGATGGACAGATGCTCCAAGGCTTTATAATTATTGATTATTTTATTGACTCTAGATAGAAGAGAATAAGTTCTTCTAATTTACCAATAGCTCGAAGAGTTTTACCTTCATTCCTTAGTCTTAAGATGATTTTTCCTTTCATCCAGAACTATCTCTTTTCATTTAGAATCCATTTTAAGTCTATTTATCTGCTAGTACTAATGTATCATGTCAACCAATGAAAGTTTTTTATTTTAATTGTTGTATTTCTACGAGAGATAAAATTAATAAATAGTAAAAAATAAATGCAGAAGATATTTCATTTTATAGAAGCTCATGAAGCTAAAAAATGAAGATTAATTTTCAAATGTCTTTGTAATTTGTAACTATATGCAAATTTTTTCTGACAACTTTTTTTTTTTGTAATTTTTAGTTCTTATTATTGCTTTGAAATAATGTGCATTATCTTTCTGAAATTGTTATATTTAAAGAATTGTTAAAGAAATACTTTATATAAAAATTGAATTAATGTTGACACTATAATGTACTTTCATTCTCTCAAGAATATTTAATGTATTGATTGTAGCCAGCTTTTTCTGGCGAGTGCATATTATTTTCTATTGTATAAAATAATATACTTTGAATACTAAAATATTTCAAAAGAGGAAGAATTTTTTTAATCTTTTCAAATTAAATATAAATTAAAAGTTTCATTGAAATTGTTCATCTAATATATCCTGTATATATAATCTCTACAACATAAGCATTTTAAACTGATTTTTTATCCATATTTTAATTTGCGTATTATAATCTTGCAAACTGCATAAATCATTTCCTTATAATTATAATACAAACTTATGTTTCCTATATTGCATAGTGCATTTGCAGACAATCTATATACCAATAAAATATACAATTTTATATAAAAATTGTATATTTTATTTATTTTTTATTAATTAATTAATTTATTTATTTTATTTACTTTTTTTGACACCAAAACTGTGAGAAAAATTCAACCATATACTTAAATAATTGGGATAAGAAATTTTATAAGGCAGTTAAAAAAGAAATTCAATTTCATAATACCAATGTGATTTTTAAATTTGATTTTTACAATTTTTTATGAAAAAATGATTTTTAGAAATATATAAATATTATTCAAGTAGATCATAAAATTATATCCTCATCAAAAAAAATTATAATTATTTATTTCAAAATTGGGTAAGTACTATAATTTCTCTAATAATTGCATTTTTAAAATATAAACAAATAGTAAATTTGGTGGTTTTCCTTATGTTATTAAATATTCTAATTTAAGTAAATATAGCAAAACTGTAAGGTTCCATGCTCCTATACATAAATAATTCAAAAATATAAGTCAACATGAATATTTTTTACATATTTTATATTTTAAATATATCATGTAACAATATTAAATTTAAAGAATTTATTCAACTGAGCTATACATGAGACTAAACATTTTAAACCAAAATATGATAAAGTTATAGATACAAATATTACTCAAATATTTCAAGTAATTTTAATATATAGATTTAAAATAATAAATTTAAATATTTAAATAATAGTCTAAATATTTAAAATTATAATTTAATTATAATCTTATTTTATTTGAGAGTTAAGATTACAAAAACTCACATGAGAGATCCAAAATTTTGTTATGGGAGCATTCCACATCCAACATATCATTTTCCACAAAGGAGGGTAATGGTATTTTAAAACATGAAGTTCATCTGATTCTTTCCTGAAAGTTTATAATAAAACTAATACATAAAATGAAAAATTTAAAATTCCAGATTTTTACGAGTTATATACAAATTTAGAATTTAAATTCTCACTGTTCACAATGTTTTCAAATTTGCATTGTTTTAAGTACAAAACATTTTAACAGATAAAATTAAATAGATAAGGTAATAATTCTAGATATTAAATTAAAACTCTTCGATAAAGAAACTTGTTTCTAAGCTTAAACTTTGTTTCAATTCAAAAATTTAATCTATGAAATTATTTCATATATCAAAAGCAAATTAATGAAATTAATTACAGAGTTCATTAAATCAATGTCGTTTTTCTTACAAATTTCATATTAAAATTCTAAATTCAAAAGTATTTTGATAAATAAATGTATATTTAATAAGAGCAGAAAACATTTTGGTAATTTTTAAATGAAGGGATATGGTTACATATTATTATGCACAAAAAAATAATAGTAATCAATTCAAAAATGAATAGAAATATTTCATTTTTTAGGAAGCTCAATATCATTTTATATTTTCAATATATAACTTTAAGTTTGAAATATTATAGAAACTGTAATTGGAGTTTCACATTTTAAATGCCTATATTTATATTTTCTAAATCAGATATCTATTGTGGTGGAATATTTTAAAGTTAATAATTACAAGACAACATTTGGAGAAAAAGAAAAAGCTTAATATTATCCATTTTCCCTTCCCCTTCTATTCAGCTAAATAATTACAGAGTAATATTATAGAGTGAAAATATAATATTACATATTTTAATTACTAAATTCATTTTTTGACAATTTTAAGTTAAATTTTATTCTAATGTTCTGCAAAAAAATAAAATAAGGAGAAAATTCTACTTTGGTTTGAAAAGAACGCATACACATATAAAGAGTATATTTATATAAATATATGACATACAGATTGATATTCAACATGACCCAAAATTTAAAGGTATGCAGAAAAAGTCAATTTTTAAATAAAAGCTATTAAATATTATGCATGTGTACTTATTTGTGTAAACTGCTTACTGATGGATTGTGAAGATAAATTATTCAGTAAAATAAACTGTTCGTTATGAAATGAATTACTAAAAGTGTTTCATGATAACAGAATTCATAAACATGTATTTTATGCTGAATGTTGTAAAAACCATTTTGAAGTATTTATTTTATATTACACATTTTCTTTTCTTTATTTTATATTTCAAATTTACTAGAACAAATAATGAAATATAGGCTTAGATTTTAAAAATAAAATACCTAAACACATTTCATTTAACTAAATAACAGTGATAAGAAGCTATTGAATATCTTTTGTATTTATTGTACAATATCAATGCAAATATATATCCCTAGGAAAGTTTATTCATTTACTCCTTAAGACTCTCAAATGAAAGCAAGCAGATGTTTAAATTCCTTTCTTAACACTTAAGATAAAACACATAATGAATTTCTGATTATAACAAAACAGTTGCTTTCAGTTCAAATGGAAAATATTAGCTTACTTAGAAAGAGTACTTAAGCATAAACATTTTTAGAACGCTTGAACTATTTTAGTGATACACTGTCATCAACATAATTCCTTACAAAATATATTTGTCAGTCTATTCTAATTTCTAGCATTTTTTCAAAATTTTTTATGCAGAAAATAATATTCTAGAGAATATTTATTAATAAAAAAATTAACAAATTTCTGGTTACATTTTTATTATGATTTGAAAGAGAAAATATATGACACTAACCATAAATTAGAATAATTTTTATTTCAGAAACTAAAAGAATAAAAGTAACAACTTAAATGAAACATTGTAGCTGACAGAAAAATCAAGATAAATTATAAGTGGCACTTGTCAATTGATAAGGGAATAGGAAGCAATTGAATTTTTCAATCTCACAGCAGCTGTTAATATTTTTTATCTAATATTTTAATAGTATTTAATATATCAAGATAGATAATTCATAAAATTCCTATTTATCTTGACAGAGGCTGAAATCATGTAATTAAATCAATATTCTTAACAGCACTAAATAGCATAGTAATATGATACCAAACATATAGTAATGTGTGCAAATTTTTAAACTTATATTTTCAGGAACTGTATGAAACTTGTCATTAATCTAGCAAGTGGTTTTTCTATAACTAAATTTAAAATTTTTAATGAAATAAGCTAAAAAGTAAATATGACAAAAAATATATATACTAAACTCTAGTTTAAATATGCAAAAATCTTTAACTAGAGATAAACTATAGAATAAGTTTTCTCACAGGATAATCAATTAACGAAATTTTTACAAAATAACAATTTGTGCCTAAGCACAAATTGTTATTTTGTAAAGCAGGTAATCATTATTAGCATTATTTTGTAATTATTTTGTAGTTTAATTAGTAGTAAATATTATTAGTAGTAATTATTTTGTAGTTATTTGCAATTTAATAATTAATTTATTATATTTTGTAATTTAAAGCTATTGTATTAGTAAAAATAATATTTCTTTAATCAAAATTTCAAACTTTATTTTCAATCAACATTAATAATACATTAAATAATATTTCTTAATGAAACTACTACCAATTCATTGTTTATATCTTTCTGCAAATGATAATATTTATTATTTACGAAAAAAAATTCTGCAAATCCATTACTTTATATTTAGTAGTTTTTGACAGAAGGGTATACACAGGAGGCTTTTGATATAATAATTTAAGCTGTCGAAAATTATTGAATTTAAAAGCTTAGAAACTTGCAACAAATCTCATATTACAATGGAATAAACCATACTTTGCTACTTTGCAATGATATTTTCAGATAACAATTCTGAAATAAAATAAATATTTGAAACAATTTATAATAGTCATCTTTTATAATATTTTTATGGTATGAAAGTACGTAAATAAGCAAAATTATTGAATCTTTAATCTTTTATGCATTTAAACTTATATTTTCAGGAATTGTGTGAAACCTATCTTTATTCTAGCAAATGATTTTCATGCAAATTTTGAATACAAATTTATATGAAAATCAGACTTTTCTATTTATTAAAAAGATGTCTTTAAGAACAAATTTTATTATTCAAGAAAATAAATAAATTGGTTTAAAGTTAGGAAGAATTCAATAATTCACATAACATGTTCATTTTAATAATTTTTTGAGAATTTTTTAAATACCATATTCATAAAATAAAATATTAGAATAAAAATTCTCCTTATTAATGTTAATCAATATAAACAATTTAAAAAATTGTTTTGCATTAACTTTAAAGTAAACAGTTTGTTTTTCAATAACTTTAAAATAAGTAAATAACAGTAAGACTGCCAAAATAATTTTTCTTAGTTTCATCATAATATCGAATTAATTTAAAAAAAATATGACAAGAGTTAAATTACATAAGCAGTAATATTCAAGAAATGGGTTCCTACTTTCTTTTCTGTTCTTGAGAATGAGAGGAATATAATGATTCTTTTATCTCTAATTCTGAAATTGCAATGAAATATTCAGCAGTATTATATATATATATATATATATATATATATATATATATAAAATCTTTAACTAGAGATAAACTATAGAATAAGTTTTCTCACAATATATATATATATATATATATATATATATATATATATAATAAAAAATTACGACTTTAAATTAAATTATGACTTTAAATTAAATATTGGCATGAATATTATACACAAAGAAATACAAATAAAAAATGAAACACATAATATTTATAAAACGAATTATTTTATTTATATCAGCGTTGGGAGGAAAATATTAATTATGAGGCATAAACTTCTTATGATAAACTTTGACTCAGATTTGTAAACCCTAATTTAGCAAAAATTCATTATATTTTTAATATATTTATTATCTAAATTATTTACAAGTTTGTAACACATTAAAAAAACTATTAAAACTACATTTTGTACTAGGAACATAATTAAAATAATATTAAAATATTAGAGTTACATTACTTTTAATTTAAATATGAATCTTTAAGCTCCCTTGGACTTAAATTCTATATCCTTACAATAAACAGTGATGTTTCCTTTTGGTAGAAACAAAGATAAGTCTCCATCATATTCAAAGCAGGTCTTTTACAGATTACCTGACAAGCATTTTATTCTCTAATATAGAGAAATAGAAAAAAATCTGTCTCATAGCTATACAAATTTTAACTGTACAGTTTTTTTCTCTAAATACTATAATTAAATGGTTTATATAGTATGCTTTTATCAGGTTATTATAAAGCCGCATTTTTGTAAAGTGAAATTTATTTAAATAAAACAATAAAATTAACTCATTTTCATTAATGTTATTTAATATTGAATTACATAAAAGTAGCTTTAAATTTAATTTTTATATTGATTAGGAAATATCAAAAAACATGTGTTAAATGTTTGTAATTGCACGACTTTCTCGAATGATTTAAGATTTTTATCAATTAAGGAAACTGATATTAATAAAATTAGTATTTGTAAGGTTTAGCAGTCTTAATATCAATTAAATTTTAATATTGCAATGCATTTTCTTTCACTGATTTCATAATTCAGATATTTCAAATAAGTTCAATTATATTTATACTTAAAATAATGTCGGTAGGAATATATGACACACATTTTTAAGATGTAAGAAAAATGGAAAGTAAAATAAAACAATTTGTTATGACGTTAAACATTATTAAAACAGTTGCTGCAGTTACAAAAATAAATCAATAATAAATAAAGTATTACCACCAACACAGTTATTACCAATACTATGAACTTCTTCATGTCTTCTCTTTTCTCTATATTGTCTTCTTGTATAATTTTGTTTTAAGTTCACTCTACTGGACATTAATGCCATCTCTTATCAGTTAATAGAGTTATTATAAATCTTATACAGATTCCTATCCTCTTTGAATTACTATGAAATATTATCAATATCAAACGTCAATCGTTCAATGATCTCCAAAAGCGCAGGTAAATTTCACCAAAACTTATATCAAAAATATCAATATTAGATTAAATAACAGCACTTTAACATATAAACGTTTTTTTTTTTTTTTTTTTTTTTTTGTAAATTAAAAATATTACACATCAATTGCAAGTGTAATAAAAATATCATGATTGTTTTTAAATATAACTCCATTTAATAAAGCAATTTCAAAATATTTAAGAAATTTATGCTCTTTTAAGAACATTTTAATTTTATATATAATTGATTTTATGATATATTTTTAAGTTTTTATTATTAAAATTATTAAAATTTTCTAATTTTATTGCAATGCATTTTCATATATCCAAATAAAAAGATTGATGAATATAAATAAATACAAATATATATATATATATATATATATATATATATATATATATATA
>JAPDSC010141619.1:85751-147930 GCA_026290005.1 Latrodectus geometricus
TATATATATATATATATATATATATATATATATATATATATATATATTAGGTGCATAATTCAATTCTTAATTTATATATATTTCTATAATAATATTTAAATTGTTTGATTTTATTTATTTAAATATAAAAATTATGTGCAAAATAACTAAAATTGCTATAAATAATTTTGAAAAAAAATATATATATAAATATAATGTTCTTTCCAAAATTATTCATAGTATATATTATATTAAAAATCCATTTAAAAATGTATACCTACTTTTCAAAATAGTTTTCAATAAATACTCAGGCAAATCTTCACTTGTTGTTAGATCATTATCACTGAACACAGTAATGTACTTCAATTCAGGCTGAAATGATTCATATTATATTGTATTCCTTAAATATAAATATATGCAATGAAGTTTATACTATATGCAATAAAAATATTTGAAATAAAATTTTAAAAAATCTTTCTTAAGAAAAATTGCCTAAATAATTTAAAAAAAATTGTAAAAAACAAAGAAATTTTCTTTTTTTATTAATACAATTAATTTCTCAAGGAAATACATTTATTTCAAAAATAAAAATTACCAAAAAGTTATATAAAAATTTCAATTCCTAATAAAAAAAATATATGCACATTTTTATTTAGTTCAAAAAATTTTATTGATTTATAAAATTATAAATTCCTTAAGAAAACAGGTATAATATTCAAGTTGAATTTATATATATTTCACCATAAAACAAATGCCCTTACATTAGCATAATATCATGAAATTTGGAATGTTTTATTTAACAGTATGTTACATTAATAATTTGTATAATATACTATATATAAAATTAATAATATTTTAAAGGAACAGATTCTTAAACTTAGAAGAGTGAATTTAATATACTAAATTATTTTAAAATTAGAAATATTTAAATGTAAATTGTATTAGCCCTATTCTTCACAGACTTTAAAACATACACTTAAAAATGTAGTAAGCAATGCAAATTTAAATATACTTTTTAAAATTATAACTAAGATTAATTTAATACTTTTAAAACATTTTGATACAAATTTTAAAAAGGAAACAAGCAATAATTATTAAATGAAATTACAATTGTATAATAAATCAAAAATAATAAATTATGATAAAACTTTAATGGGCTATACTCACTATTTCATAAAAATTGAAACAATCCAATATTTTGTTGCAAAGAGAACTGTGAGATATTTTATTGTCTTTCAAAGATGGGAAAACTGCTGTGATTTTATTGCTTAAATTCTGCTTCAAGACATTTTCAACATATTCAACATCTTTTAATTTTTGAAAGCTTGAAATAAAAATAAATTAGAGCTAAATTATTATTTGAAACATAAATGCTAAGAAAAAGAATGTATAGAAAAAAATATTACCATCTTTCTTATTTTAAAAAATAACTTATGTAACGAAATAAAAATAACATTTTATAATTATTAGAATAACTAAGCAATGCTCAATTTTTGAATAAATCTAAAAAAAAAAAACAGTATTTATTTATTTTTAAATAAAAATTATTTTAATTACTATATGTAAGAAAATATTTTATAATTAGATGAAGTCTTTTCCTTTTTAAACACTAATTTATTCATAATTATTTTATGTATGTTCATATGAATATTGAAACAAATTAATAGGAAACTTCTAACAAACTTAAAACAAATGAGCTTCTAGTGTTTACACAAAATGTGTAGTGTTTGATGAATCATCATTTTATACTCTAAAAACGAAGAAGAATGTTACCTTATATTCTTAAATTTTGCAGAAAAAAAATTATAAGAATTCACAGAATTTTTTATTTTTAAAATCCTACTTAAGAAAACATGACCATTTAAAGAGAATTAGGGGAAATACATTCCAATTTTTTCCCAGAAAATAAAGAAATTCACATTTTTACAGAAAAATATTTTTTTTATTTAGAAATATTAATTATATATGCAATAAATTCATATTTGCTAATTTTTAAATACAAAATGATGTGAAGATGAAATGTTAGTAAAATAGAATATATTAGTCAAAATATTAGTAAAATTATGATTTTATAAATTCTTAATTCATTTGATTTTTACAAGGAATAAAATTTATTCTTTAAATTTATTATTTGAATTATTATTAAATAAAAATTTATTTATTATTTGTAAATAAAATAATCAATCAAAATGTATCAATCCAGGGATCAATTAAAAATTTACATTCATTCATCTAAACATATATTTACATATGATGCTTCAAATAACATCAGTTTTTAAACTTCTTTATTCTTGAAGCATCTTTTACTTTTACACCTAAAGCATTATGACATTTTCAATCTTCTAATCTAAGTTTTGTCTGATTAAATCTACTTTTGATTAATTTATATTATTATTATTAATATATTTTCTTAAGTATTCCTTTAAAAAAATTTCGTAATACTAAAAGTACATATATATTCAATCAAGAACTTCTAGATTATAAGCATGGTCTTTAACTTTTAATGAAAACTTTTAAGAAAAACAACTAGATAAAAATGTTTAAAAAATAATAAAATGAAATATCTACAAAAATGTTCAAAGAAATATTAGCATGTCATTTTTAAATGTTTTTTATTTAGAAATATTAACTATATATCCAATAAATTCATGTTTGCTAATTTTTAATTATATTTTATTGTTTAATTATATTTATTCATGTTTGTTAATTTTTAATTATATTAACTATATTTTATTGTTCTATTCTTGTAATTAATATATAAATTAAATTTTACATTAGTATTTGAGCAAAACTCATTTTTTTATTACAATTTTACACTAACCTTATTGCATCATTTGGTTATATTTTAATAAAAGACAACACATAGATTATTCATTAAAAATATCAATATTATGTCAGGCAAAATATAAATATATCATATTTTTAAAAAAATTATTAAAATAACTATAGCTGATCAGAAAATTAATGAATAAATATAACTTAAGCATAAAGCAATTTGCTGTTTCTGAAGATAAATAAAAAATCAATTCACATTAGAGATTCCAAATAATAGGGACAAAATGCATATTATGGTACATTTGGCCATCACAATATAAATTACAGAAAACTTTCTTTTAAAAATATAGTTTCGTATCCAGTAAAAAATATATATACTCTAATGATATATGAATTTAAATATTATTTAATGATTAAGTTTAAAATTCACAATTGATAATTTGAATCTAAGTAAAATTTGGAATTTTTGAAGAAAAATTATTAAAGATCAATGCAATCTAACAATTCTTCAGATGCATATTTATGAAATACAAAAAAACTTCCTTTATTCTATTGAAGCAAATAGATTTATATATTTTTAAAACCAAATTGTAACAAAATGTTTGACATGTATAGAAAGCCCACAATATTTATCAATAAAGAAGATATTATGAGGTCAAACCTTGCCTTTCCCTCCCCCCATTGAGTCTGTATTTCATTTTTGGCTTAAATGAAAGAGTCAAAGAAAGTATGCTGATCCTAAAATTTATTTATTCATAAAGTAATTATGGGATTAAGTACTTCATTCAGATAAGCCAAAAGTTTTACCACAATCTACCAGAAATAGTCTATGAAGAAATGGCGAAGATACCAATCTACAATATTTTTAATGCCGCTAGCGAAAAAAGACCGAAAACAGTATTAACACTGAAGTCCCACACATAGCAGATACAACACGAGCCAAACTGCAGAGACATGAACAATAGTTCGTACAATCACTTCTTATTTATGTGATTTTATTTTTTAAAAAACTCAATATTTTCTCTTCTCTCATGTAAGTCAGGAATTAATTAATCATGGATAATAAATTTTTGCTATTTCAGATTTATTAATCATTTTTTACTAGTTTTTCAGGTACACCTATCCTATTGGAAATTGAGCTTTATAAAAGAACTAATGCCGTCTCAACTGTTGATAGAGCCACAAGTGAAGGAAGCAATTTAGCGTTTCTGACTCTTTACTTTAGACAGTATTCACACGGAGTCCTGGGTGACTGAGAGCGCTTTCTGGTTTCATCACTTCACTCACACCAAGTTAGTTAGATCGAAGTCACTAAGGATCGATTCTGGTATTTTCCATTGTTTTCTAAACCAGTTGTTCACATTCTTATTGAGCAGTCGAACTCGTACTTTTGTGTTCCCTAGGTAAGGAAGGGATTCCTTAGTTTATTTTCCTTTGAAATTGGATATAGCGAATACGGAGTAAATTAGGGCGGGTAGGTAGTATTTAAAGCTACGCAAAAAACTATGCCTGATAGGCTTTTTGACAGCTGGACGAAATCACGATAATACTACAGGACATTACGAATTCTGATGAATTAACACCCGGTGTTCGGAACAAACTTTTTAAGTTTGCCTAGCAAATCAGAAGTCGGGGAAAAGCGAATGAAATAATTCAGATACAAAATAACAATGAAGTAATGGAGGATTATAGCATAGAAATGAAGAAAGAAAATATTCCTACAATTTCGTATGAAATTCCTATGGAAAACCGATTTATGACATTTAATCAAATAGAAAAACACGGTAAAGCTGCTAAAACTACTGGCGTTAAAAAGTAAGAAAGCCAAAGAAAATCTGAAACAGCAAAAAAAGCAAGAAATTACATATCGATGAACTCATTACTAGAGATAATACAACAGAAACGCGGAATAGCCAGGAAGTTAGTCAGGAAAGCTCCCAAACACCCACATTTGCTAAGCCACAAAGGAAAATTCCTCCCATTGTCATTCGGGAGTGTAAACTTACCTGGAAGAACTAGATAAGAAATTTTATGAAGTTAATCTAAGTGGATACACCACCAAATTGTAAAATTCTGAACGAACTAAACGTAAAATTCTGAGTTCCCGAATCTCACAAAGTGGCAGTCAAGATTTTAGAAAAACTCGAAATAGATTACAACACCTATCTACATCCCGAGGAGAAAGTGAATGACTTACTCGCTAGCACCGAAATTAGAGATATCGCTGAAGACTTCCTAAATGAAAGTTTCACTGTCTCCAATATAACTCAAATGACGCGTCGAAGAAATGGAAAGGTTCAGAAACTCCCTATTTTCTTGGTCACGCTACACAAAACAAATAAAGTCAAAGAAATTTACAAACTAAGATACATAAATAAACTGCGAATTAGAATCTAAGAATACAAGAACGGGGGAGGACCGACACAATGCGACAGGTTTCAAAAACTCCACCACTCACAAAGAACATGCATGCATTCTCCTAAATGCGTTAAAAATGGAGAACATCTTTGTGCAACAAAAAATGTGCAGCAATCGATTGAATTCAAATAGTAACAATAACAATGAGTAATCATCAACGTTTAAATGATGGGATGAGGTGGCGAAGCTCGAAGCAGGCCACTCTCAAGTCCAGATTTGTAGAGTTCATAAGCGCCGGTATCCAACTTATAGAAACAGTTCCAGAAAACAAGATCTATTGAAAGAAAACCTGGGCAAGGTTCTCCTAAAGCCACAACCACCGAAGATGATCGTCATTTGTCTATTCTAGCAAGGCGTAAAAGAAATATTACAGCTCCTTGGCTCTCTTGTGACTTGTATAAGGGCATAATAACTCGAATTTCAAGAGCGATTATTTTCCAGAAGACTTCATGAGAGAAGGTTGTTTACAAGAACTGCAACTTGCGTCTCGCTCACTTCTACGCTCGGGAGCGTCCGTTTAGCGAGATGCACGGAGCATAGAGATAGGAGTATGGATCAATGGTCGGTCATTCTCTTCATTAATGGGTTAAACTAACCAGATTCCCACCGTACGTTCATATAGAGTGAACCAAAAAAACCACTACCTGCCCTACAGTCCCCACGAAAACGACCATTATGACGCCGGAGATTAAATGGAATGGTCAGGCATCATGTTAAATGGCCGCTCTATCTTTGACAGGCAGAGGCTGTGTAACAGCTGTGAGGTCTTGGAACCCTATGTTAGCTTTTTCGCAGTTGAGTTCATTTTAATGGATGATATCGTAAAGCCACATAGAGCTTTTGTGGTCGACGAATATTTAGAAAATGAAGATATTCGCAGGATGGATTGGCCAAGTAGATCTCCAGCCTTCAACCCAATACAGCATGTCTGGAACGCTCTGTGCAGGTTAACTGCAACTTGGAAATACCTCCAAGATCCATATAGGGTCTGAAAACAGCGTTGCTGAACGAGTGGGACAAATTGCAACAGGAAATCATAAACTGCCTTATTTCAAGTATGACATCACGCTGTGAGACCTGTAAGAGTGTGTCTCCATACCCATTAATAACTCCCTTCCTTGTTCTTTTATGCAACTGCTGTTGCATGCCTTCCAACTCCAATAAGTATTACGAGTGCACGTATTTTATAATTGTTACATGATTATTTGTATTTTAATGCATTAAAATGTCTGTACATATCAAACTTTATTAAAATTGGTCCAGTAGCTCAGGATATAATTGACCAACTCTAAAAATTCTTTAAATTTTGAACACCATATTCACTCCAGGAAACTTTCTGTCACACAAATTAACTTTTAAAAGAATATCCTTATTAAGAAAACGGCTGTGCATTACAAAACAAAACAACTTGGACTAACGTTAGTGATAAAACTCAGAATTCAATGGCTGTCTTGAAAATAAAGCAAGATACAAGAAAAAAAATCAATCCTAAATTTAAAGCAATTTAAAACCAAATTACATATTGTACACAGACAAACAAATAAAAGAATGTATGCAATCTGCATCGGTTTATATGTCATTTTCAAGACTTCTGTTAAGCAACATGTCAAAATAATATACTTTCTATTAGTGGATCTATTGGAAAGCTTGGCATTGCATAAACAGTGGAATGCTTGCTTTCAAAATGACAGTGCATAAGTACACTTTATCCATCAGATGCCTAACAGTATTGAGCTATGGTGTTTGTGCAATGCATTATCACCCTGGTCTGCTTGAGCCATGGAGATGCTTGTGCTTCTCTTTCACCTGCACTGCTACAAAATGTACACAAAACTTTCATGTCTAGAAATGCATCACAATATGGCAAGTGAAAACAAGTTTTCTTTTTTGCATATTTTTACACAAAAGTATTAGAATTTATACACAAGTAAATGTGCATAGTTTATATTGCATTCTATATAGAAGGTATCCTTTGATATGAAATTGATACTGCTCTATAACATTGATACTGACTTTTTTTTCCCCATATCTCATCATCTTGGGTCATTTCAAATCATCTTGTCTATAATCAATTTGATAAGACTTTAACGGACACTCTGTACGAATTAATCGTATTTGGAAACTAATGCTATTAATTCATACAGAGTGTATTTTTTTTTCTTAAAAACAATTTTAATAACCATAAATTTGACAGATATTTTCTGTCAAATACAATGAAACAAAAATCTGATAGAAAAAATATTTATAAATTCAGTCTTTTTAAAATGATGACTTACACAATACTTTTAACTATAAAATATCATATTAAAATTTTTTAAATATATATAAAAAATCATTTAATTTTAAGAGCTCCATATTCCAAAATAGAATAGAAATAAAGCAAATGAAAATAACCTTCGATTTACTTCACAATATGTATAAGCTAAAAGATCTGCCAAGCCACCACTTTCTCTAATGACAAGAACTGGCAATTTTAATTTCAGGTGAGCCAAAATATAATTTATACATTGAGTATCTCCTTGAACAACGACTGCAAGGACAGGTATGGGTGGAATGGAATTTACATGCTTTCCAATGTCTAAAGGAAAAAAATTTTTAAATAATTAATTTTGCAATATATTTTATAACATAGTAAATGATTAGTACGGAGGTGAATATCCCATTTAACACAGAAGTGAACAATGTAAAGCAATATAACAGAGAAAGAAAATTTGCCGTTGTGTGATTTGAAATATTCATATTATTTTCACATAAAAATAGCAAATTTTTAATCGAAATAAAAATTAATATTTACATAGTAGTGGCCTATACTAATGACATGCAATAGATCTTATACTATTATTAGAGATACAGTTGCATTTGCAATAATGTTTAAAATAAGTTAACACACAATCTTAAAAACTAATGAAATTAAAAATATTCATGTAAAAATAATAACAAATTTTTGTATGTTTTCACAGGAGAGAGTTATAGTAGAATTTTTTTATGCACTATTAAGTTTAGAAACAAAGAAATTCCTTTCAAAGTTATTAAAATTTTTATGTCCGAAAATAATTATTTTTCAATTTTAATGTTTAGAAACATATTGTGCAAATCATTTAAAATGAAGTTTTATTAAAATTGAAAGGAAAAATATCATTCTTTATTTTCAAAGCTTTTTGTCATTTCATTGTTGTTGTCGTGTGCCAGCCAGGCCGGCAATATGGGGTGCGCTGCTCCACTATTCCAACTGAACCATATGTGGTGTGGAGTCCAACTTCCTCAGTACACACGTGCCATAGGTACCCGTTTATAGGGTAGGCCACCATTCACACACAAAGAAAGGGCAAAGACAAGAAAGAGAGAGAGAGAAAGTACATCCATGCCCGAGCCAGGATTCGAACCCGGGTCCCACCCATCTGTAGTCAGGTACGCTAACCACTAGACAGGTTGGTCAGCTATTATTTAATTAAAGTTGCATTAACAGCTTGTCTACATTATAAGCTTAATGTTTAAAGTTTTTAGGTATAAAATAATAAAACGTTAATAGGTACTCCCCAATTTTTTTCTTAAAACTGCTCAAAATTTTGGCAATTTTGTATCAGTTAACTTGGATTACATACATTTCTTTTCATTTCACATGGCAAAAATATAAATGTATAATACCTTAAAGTTAATAATGGAGAGCAAAAAACAAAAATAGAGATAAAAAGGCTTTTTATTTATACATAAGACAGTCTACAGAATTAGTTTTATTTGTGATAGGTTGGTTGGTTGTTTGGGTTTCGTGGCGCAAGGGTCAAAAAGAACAGCCAAAAATTAAACTTTAAAGAGAATTTACAAATTTTAGACGAAACCCAAATGCAACATTAAAAATTTAAAACACAAAAATAAATGTATATATTTATTTTAAAATCTAAAAAACTTAGTAAATGAAAAATAAAATTCATAAAATTTAAATAAATTGAAGGTAACTAATTTCCCTTAAAAATGCAAAAAGATTTCGGTGGGGTGACACCCCCACTTAAACATACATGGTTAAAAGGTCAATTTCAAAAAATTTAAAACGGTAAAGGTTAAAATCAGGACATGAAATTAAAATATGAGAAACAGCATATGGTTCATCACACGCGTTTCACCCCATGGATTTAGTTCACTTAAAAACAAATGTTTATGTGTGAAACGTGCGTATCCGATACGAAAGCGAGTCAACCTGACATCTGCTCTTCGTAATGGTAAAACTGATAATGGAATGAGATATGGAAAAATGGCACGCAATTTTTTGGAGACCTACATACTCCATGACTCCTGCCAGAGAGAATTTACAAATCTTTTAACAACCCTTCTCACGTCGGGAAGAGAGAAAGATGAATGAAGTAAAGACGATGCAGCTTTAACAGCTGCATCTGCCCTTTCATTTCCCTCTAGACCTACATGATTTGAGATCCAACAGAAAATTATGTCATAACCTTTGCCAACAAGGGAATCCAACGCTCCAAAAATCTTGGACACAACAGGATGACAATCATTTGAATTTTTCAACGCTTCTAATACAATCAAATTGTCAGTATACATATGCAGATTTAATAAAACTCTTCTGTATTCACTAGCAAAGAGATTTGAAGAATGGCTGTAGCTTCAGCCGTAAAGATGGAGCAAGACGTATGGAGGCTGTAACCATAGCTGGTATTAGCAGAAAGTATGCCCCAGCCAACATGTCCTGCTGTTTTAGACCCATCTGTAAATACAGGCGTGTATGATGAATACTGACATCGATGGGCTAGATAAAGCTGTTGAAAAATCGTTGAGGTTGTGTCCAATTTTCTAAATTGAGCATGAATGTGAATGTAAGTCTGTTTTAGTAAAACGGACATCATATAGGTCTGTCAAAAGAAGCTTTAGTTCGAGTGAGAAAAGGTTAGATGCTATATGGTCGAGCATCATATAATCTCTTCAATGCAGAAGAAATGGCCAAGGAACGTAAAAGATGGTTTGTGTTAGATATTATCTTAGCGTAATAATTGAGAGATAGCTGCATCCGTCTCAGGTCTAAAGGCAATTGTTGGCAAATCGCATCAAGACTCTGGACGGGTGATGTGCGGAATGCTCCTGAACATATACTCAAAATTATTCTTAGAATTAATAAGGAAAAAATGTATTCAAACGCATTCTTTTGCTTTGTTGGCCATCTTTTAAGAAACTCTTTTTGTTGCTGAAAAGACATTTTTACATTTTCTATTCACATTTTATTGAAACAATAAAATATATAAACTGCAAAGATTTATAATTGCTCACATATTTTCCAAACAATCAATTTGTATGTTTGCTTCTCTTAACATTTCTTATGAAAATTTTCCCTTTCTTGATTTGTTTTGTTCACACTGATATCTAAAAAACACATGCTTGAATAATTTACCACCAAAGCTTAAAAAATAAAAAATAGCTGCAAAACCTAACATTAAAATTAAATTTTCAAAGTAATAAATTCTCTTTTTCTCCTTTAATTATAGATACATATTGTAAGATTTAACTAGAATTAGAATCTTTGAATTTTCTTCCCTATATATTTCACAAATAACTGTACATTTAATTCAGAAAATGTCAAAAAGTATAAAGATGAGAAACTATAAGGTAAAAACTACTTACATTTCATTCAAGGTTAAAAAACACTATTTTCATATAGAAAGTCAGCATAATTTAAAAGCAAAATATCAACACTAAAGAAATAGATTTATCAACTAATTTTTAAAATTTAAATTTTAACTTCATTGATTCAAGACACAAAAATAGATATTTTGAAATTACCCACAATAACTATAAAAAATATAAATTGTAATAATAAAAAAATCAATATGTGAACACATGATCTAAGAATAATAATCAAAAAATAAACTCTTGAATTTTTTCACAAAAGTCAAAAATAAAATGTAATATCATAATTTAATCTTAAAAGTTCTAAAAATTTTATTAATGAATATCTTCAGATTTTAAAAACATTTCATTTTCTATAAAATACCCTGCAATGAGTAATTTAAAATGAAATTTCTAATTAGCTAAAGAAATATATCAATTAGCCCAATACTAAATTGAACAAGAATGTTAGCCAAAAATAATAGATGTAAGTTAATTAAAGATTATTAACAAAAGAAATACTCAAAGGAAAAAAAACAGTTAATAGGCAGAAATTTTTCATGTAAATCTCTTTATGTGACCATTGAAAATAAAAGATACAAATAAAATATAATGTTTTTCATATCCAGGTAAATCAATGAGAACAGAAAAAATATTATGGAATAAATTAATAAGTTTTCATAAAATGATATGAATTTGTAGCTGTAACTCATTAAAATAGAATCTAAAATGTACCTTGTTATTAAGTTAATTTTAACTTATTTACTTAATTCTAATTTATATAAATTTAACATTCAATGCATTCATATAAACAGCAAATTGTGAATATAATTTATGAATTATATTATTGAATCTAATTTAGTACCATGTGTTCTTTTCAACAAATGCCTTATTCCAAAATCTCAGCAATAAATTAGATGTCACTTGTAGTTATTATATTAGTTGTAGCAATATATTAGATGTCACAATAGTAGTTTACATGAGATAATTCATATTTGCCATTCAATAGACTATGAAAAAGTTTATTTAAATTTGATAATACATTTCAATTCCCAACAATTAATAAACATATTGGATGCATTATTTAATGGAGTTTTTGAGTTTCTTCTGTAACATCGTATAAATTATTGGATAACATATTAGATGTATTATTTAAAGGGATTTTTGAGTTTTCTGTAGCATCATTTAAATTGTTTTCTAATTAAAAAAATTTCATAATTAAACTGTAAGGTTGAAGGTTTTAGGATTTTATTACTGATCTTTACAAGTTGACTACAAATATTCTGGCATAAATTACTTAATTGTTTATTATTAATTTAAAATTCAATGTTTCTCCTTTACTCCATAAATTAAACTACCAAACTAATCATACGTAGAACAACTTTGAAAAATGATTTTTCATTCCAAACATCTTCAGGCTCAAATTTCTTTATATAAGTTTTTTGCATTTTTTTACAAAACAAATTTTAAACAATACATTACTATCCCCCCCCCCAACTTATTACTTCAGTATTGAAAATAATGCTTGAATATTCTTCACTTACCTTAAAATTCCTCATAAACGAGAAAAAATTTCCAGTGTAAAATTAAATAAGTATTCAGCAGTTACTTAAAGAATTTCTATTTTCTTATTATGCAATATTTATTATTAGTGATATTTTTTAGTCAACAATAAAACATTTGTAAAAATAAGTTATTCCCTTAAATGTTTCTAAATTTTGAATAAATCTTTTGTGTTTTTAAATATGTTTAAATCAATTGGAGAGTATGATAAAATAATTATAAAAGAAACATGATATATGTAATTTTATAATATTTTATCATACCAATATTCAAGCTTCATATACATAAAGATATATTGTTCACAGAAACATAGCATCCTAATGAAGCACTCTTAGATATTAGAAAATGACAAGCTAGAAACAATTAATCAATTAAATCTAAAATAATATATATTAATTTATAATAATTAAGGAACAGAAACATGATAATATCTTCTACTACATTACAGACGGAAACGATATTAATATCAATTTCAACAATTGATAAAATGTTTATTGAATATTATTTTGTTTTGTATTGCTGTTAAAGATTTCAGTGGCTTTTTCATATTATAAATGAGTATTCATAATTCTATGCTCGAGGGTAAGCTTCTATAGCACTTATGTTCCATTTGTAGCCAATATATGTTTAACATTCATTTTTCTTGACAATAATTGAATAACTTTATATTTTTTTATTATATAACACTGGCGAAGAGTATTAATTCCAAGATATATCTATATAAGATTTATGAAATGGTGGTAAATTATGAATGATTCACACATTAATAGAAACAAAAAAATGTATAGTATGGAATTTAAAATGACACACCTTAATCATTGCAATTAGAATTAAGTCACATGGGTATATATTATTTCTATAAAACTAACTCTTAAATTATAAAATTTGCAAGAAATTATAATAAAATTTCCTAATGTATTTGAATGTGAAAATAGGTAAAATTATTTTACTTTATTTCCCAAAAATTTTAAATACAAATTAAATTGTAGCTATACAATAGTTATTACATTGAATTTAAATAAAAGAAACTATTGAAATACCAAAATAATAGATTTCGTGTTTTATATCCAGTGATAAAATATATATATATATATTCTAAAATAATATAAATTAATATATATATATTCTAAAATTATATTTAATATATTAAAAATTTATGTTTTCAGTAACTTCTTTAAAGAGTAAGAGTAGAAATATTATCATCTAAATGTGAATTCAAAATATAACATAATAATAGAACCAAATCATTCTAAATAACTAAACTAAATAAAATCTATAAAAAATATTATTTACATTCAGCATCTTGTGGAAGAATTTTGAACAAAGTTCTTTCTAAACTTAAAAGAAAAGCATTCATCTTTTTCCTATATGAAGTTTTGTCTCGCATTATAAGAAAATGAGTATGATATGAATTCAAATCAAACAAATATTCTTCAGGTTTGTTGCCAGAATTTTCAATGCAGATTACTTTCTCCTAAAATAAAAAATATTACAATTAAATGTAACTTTTTCAGTCTAGAATTTCCTAGTTTTTAGAAATAAACTTTCTTTTAAATCATATAATTTATGAAAAGCTTTGAAATCAAGCAATATATTACTAAATTTTATTAATAAGACCTATGATTTTCCAAATAATATTTGCACAATAAAAATGAGTTTTTGTAATTTTAAAAAAACAAATATGTTACATGATAATTATGTATGCAAATAAAGTATATTAAAAATTTGTTTATAGAAAATTTTCAGCAATGGGTAAAATTGAAGCTTTTAATCTGCAATGTATTGCTGTAGAAATACACAATCAAACTGAGGCCCAAGATTTGCCACAAACTTTTTACTAGACAATTCTTATCTTGCATTAAAAAATAATTATATTAAAATATGATCTTTCTATTAAAAAAACTAGAGGCTTTAAGAAATTATAGCCAATTTAAATATTTTGAGATATCATAAATGATATTTCATGTAATTGTTATAAAGTTATATTCTTGTTTTTGCGCTACCCATTTATATGAATTATTCAATGTATATAAATGTATAATTTTTCACCTATATCTAACTCCATAAAATGTTATTAAAATCTAGACTAACAAAAAACATAAATAGCAGAAAATGTAAAGATTGGATTGTATGTTTCTTAAATAAATATTGAATTGATGTTTCATTAAGTTGAGAAATTATACACTAGGAGAGTTTAAAACCTATGTGTGCTCTTTTGATTGTGATAGATCATACATAACATAAAATTAAACTAGAAATATTTGTAGAAAGAACTGATAAGATAATAAACTTGAAGCAATAAATTTGGATCTACAGAAATTTGAAAAAGGTTTAATTACAAATAAAACATGCAAAACAGATTAATTTAAAACATAAACCATTATATATAGATATAGATATATATTAATACTTTCACTGTGAAAATATTTTGAAGGTAGTACATTTATCATTGTAATCAAATTTGTAAAAATAATAATTTCTCATCATTATAAAATATATCTCAAAGTTATCATTGATGTAAATTAATATCTTTATTTTTCAGAATCATTTTTATTAATGTTAATTTTTAAAGAATAAATAAATTATTCCAATTGACATTATTACTAAATTCAAAAATTCCTCATGATAAGTCAGAAAATTGTAATGGCAGAATCCAATAAGGGGTGTTTTTCTTATAATATTTGCATGCTTTAATTGTGTATGACAAACATCAGCACATTGTTTTTGATAATTAGCTTCAAACTCTTCTCCTATAAGCTTTATAAAACCAGTGTTCAATCCATTAGTAATAATCCACATTGAGGTCGAATTTGATGCCTGCAAATTATAAATAAGAATTCTTAAGCATATAAAAGCAAATGTATTTAACAACAAAATAGACTAATAGTTTTAACACAAAAATTATTCTAGTTCTAAAATTATTTTAATGCATTTATTTTAAGACAATTTAAATAAAAGTTTCCAAAATAATTATTGATATATTTAAAAATACTTTACCTTAACTAAACCTTTGATGAAAACTTTTTGTTTTTCTTCAGGCCAATTATTTACACAATAGTTGTCTGATACAATGCTGATGACAATATTTGGAATTTGTAAATTCCATTCTTTAATAAACGTATTTATAATATTCTTTATGTTACATGCCTGTACAAAACATGCAAAAGGTATTTCCTAAAAGAAAAGTTTATTATTAATTTGTTATAATTAATAAAAAAAAGTCTTATTTTTAAATACAGAAATAAATATAAACTAATCCCAATTGATGATACATAAAAATATTTAATATTATTGCTTCTTTATTTCCAAGAAAAATTAAATATTTTTCTTCTATTTTTTTCACATATATTCACATATTTATATTCTAGAATAATTTTATTAAGTTTATATACATAGGTTATTTTAGTGGCACTTTGACTTATAAATTTTAATTTTGCATTTTATAAAGCCAATAAAGAAAAAATTCCAATTTCTTTTAAACTTCATAATAAACACTTAATTTCAAACTTTTTCGGAATGCTGTAAGCATTTTTATTCATGTTGAAGCACAGTTAGAAAATAGTTTTTCTTAGAAATGAGAATGTTATTTTCAAAGTGGCCACCCATTTTCCAAATCTAAATCATCTCTGTGTATTTCACTTAACAGGAACTTTTATTTTTAATATATATATATATATATATATATATATATAAATCCATGTATTTATATGGATGAAATCTTGTATGATAATTTTTCTTTTCATCATAAAAATACAAATTTCCAACACAAATGATTTTTTATTATAGCTGATTCCATAGTGTCTAATAATATTTTTCTCATATTCTTATATAGATAGACCTATTATGATTAATGGAGGCTTAATAATGAAAAAAAATGTGACTAAGAAAATCAAAATGCATTACTTTCAATGCACTTTTTTTTTTTTTTTTTTTTTTTTTTGCTTTAAAATTTATGTAATTAAAATATTGAAATTCCTATTAAAATCTATTCATTCCTAAAGTTAAATTTTTCCAATACATTTTTCTATTAAAGTAAGATTACGGAACTACTTTATACCCCCCCAAATCATAAATTTAGCGACTTTTTTCCCTCACCAACCATAATACGTGTTTTTGGCGCCTTTTTACACTTGCCAAGATGGATTCTCGCCAAAAACAAATAATTAATAGATAATAAACTTTAAAAAAAAAAACTCAGAAAATGGTACAAAATACAAGAAAATACTAAATTTGGCAACAGCAAATACCTAAAAGCTGAAAAGAAACCTAAATTGGTAACACCAAAATAAGAAACAGCAACCCTAAAAAGTCCGTAGGCCAGTGCCAGATTTGGCGCGTAAATTTTGGGGGGGGGTTATATCAAAGTTGTTCGAAGATTACTTTATTAATAAATAAAATAAAACTATTCTAGTTCGATTTTTATCATAATCATGAAATATATATTGTCATCATATATTCATTTTCATCAAATAAGCATTCAATCTTTATTGTTTGTATTATTATTTAAATGAAAATTATATAACAAGAAATACATGTTTTAAACCTTATCTCGAATTTTGATCACTCCATTAAATAAATCTGATGCTTCATAAGAAATACTGTCTTCAGACATCCTAAATTCTTCTTGATACTTAATTATGCTCCATTAACGAATAAGGCTGGTTAAAAAACAAAAAACATAATATTTTAATGTTATATTTACGTTTATGCGAGATATTAGGAAATAGAAAAATATTCTAAATAAGCGCATTGAAGTTGTCATAGTAACACATAAATATAATCATTTCATTTCACTTTGCTTTACCGAGGGTTAATTTGCGCTTTACGTCCCCTACTTCGCCAACTCGTGAATTTGAAGAGGTTTTTCGCGCATGCTCATTAATTATTCTTTTGTTTTAGCCTTTCCATTGGTCGCTAATTAAGTTTCACTTTGAAATAGCGGTAGAATTTTCACCATGGCATCGGCGATTTTGAAACAGTCAAGTAGGGAACCTGAAGCACATTTTCCCCATTAAGTGTCCTTCAGAATATACAATAACACATTTGTTAACTTGTATTGTAAAAATGCAATTACTTTACAAGCACGAGCACTTTATTACCATCTGCCTCAATCAATAGTTGTTTAGATAATCATGGCTACTTTCCCAAACTCTACATTCAGGCACCTACATAGTCAAATCTAAGCGATTACAGTTATTTCTTATGAAGCAGCAATGGATTTGGTAATATGTTCTAAAAAGCAACGTTTTTTAACAATTCATAATGAAAAAGTATAAAGTTTTTACATTATATCAAAGTTGAAACATTAAACCACATATAGATCGAAAACTATTTAGTTATAATTTGGATAAATATTTTGTGTATGTGATCTCTGTTTCTTAAAATTTGTAACATTGGTGGAAAGTATTTACCTTACTTTCATTTGATTTATTATGAGAGCTACTAGTTTTCATTGGCTATACTGATTAGTTCGCATTTTATTGATAAATTAAAAATGAAAGAGTATAGACATTGACTGCGATCTAGCATTAAAGATAGATGAAGCCATGATCACCGAGCAGACATCCATACTGATACAAACATGATCAAACTGATCGTGTAGACGCTTGTTTCACCATATAATTTTTACTCAGAACGTTGTTGTTCGTTCCCCTTACAAGGCTCTGTACATAACCTATCTGTAAGATAGCCTTCTTAATAAAGAGCTACAAGCCGTTATGTATTCTCCTAAACTCGGCGATTCGATAATATCATAATATGCAGTTATAGGAAAATGTAAAACCAATGCCCCAAAATGATAAACCAGTAGCTCTCATAATAAATCTCAGTAACTTTTAATTCAGTCTTTATCAAAGAGTGTGAAATATACAGGAGTGTAATTTTTTCCTTCTCTGGAGTGCAAAAAAATATGTTTTGGTTAGGTGGTCAACCTAACGTTTTCAGCAGGAAACTGCAAATTTATTGCAACTGTAATTGCTGAAAAGCAGCAAATCACGTTCAAATGCAAATTTGTCTATGAGAAACATGCTATACTTTATTTTACCACTTTATGTGTCGTTACGTCCGCATTTTATATGAATGTACAGAAAAATGAATTCATATAAAAGGCGGAAATAACCATTAACATAGCACAACTTCCTCTTGCCATGAATTCCACTTGTATAACTTGTCATCTTGTAGTCATATCCTCAACATGATAGCTATCTAGGTGTAAGAATTTTACATTTATCAGTCTAGAAGTTGGTGTATATATATATTTATATATATATTCATTCTACGCCTCACCGAGTATCAGAAAGAATAAATGTTAAAGATAACTAACACAATTTAGATAATAGAATAAAATAATGGCAGCAAGTCTATATCTAGTCTTTTCATATATGTCAAATAATATAGCTTTCTTGAAAAAGCGGAAGAAACCAATGAGAACTAACATGAAAAATGCTTTCAACATTAGTAATGAAAAATCTAACTTTTCTCAATCTTTGAAGAGTTTTGCCCCGCTATGGTTCTGGGTATTTTCAGTCTCTCAGAAGTGTTTGCATATTACTACTAGTAGCAATTAATATGATTTCAGCTATTATTTCATTAGCCCTACCAATAACGATAATCTCTCCTCTAAAGCGAACTTGATAAGAAAACAATTTCCAGTCTCTTTTCCGATCTTTCGTTCGTACAGGTACGAGAGCATTGTGTTACAAGAAAAAGTTAGTTATTACTACCATGGATATCAACTGTTAAAAAAAGAGAGAGAGAACATATTTATCATCTTTTTTTATATTTAAGGAACAAATTGAAAATTGACCATTAGTTATAAAATATGGAAACATTGCAAAGAATATACAGTAATGTTTCCATGAGTATTATGTAAAAGGTTTCACTTTTGTTTTCTGTAAATACGAAAAAAATATATACAGGGGAAATAGGTTACAACCGTTTAATTTCATTTCTTGTTATTTAAATGTGTATAAATTATATCTTTTCTAATACTAACTTTCATATTTTGATATTGAATGGTATGAAAACAATATGAAAATGTTATTTTTTCGATATATTTTATTGTAATGAATTACAAACGTAATTTTACAAAAATTCAAAGTTAGCAAAATAGAGCATAAAAAACATTAAATTATAAAAGGAGAGTATATGTACAAATCCTCAAAAAACAAATTTCATGAGATTTCCAGTAATCAAAACAAATGTTTCCAGGAGGTATCGAAAATTCATATATTGAATAAATATTTTACTAATTATTTTTTGTCAAATATCTAATTATGTATACATTAAATTTTATTTTCAATTGGTAATAGCTATCGATATTTGTAAAAAATTATGTGAATATTTTCTATTTAAATAAGATTTAAAGTGTTAGAAAACAAATAAGCTCACAGCTGCAATTATGGCAATCACCATAATTGCAGACGTGATATCTTTTTTTTTTTTTAGAATTTGATACTTTTCTATTATTGATTTTAAATATTTTTAGAGCCTGGAAATTTATTAACATATTTCCCTTTAACTAATTTATTATGAACTTACTGATGAATAAAACAAATTTATATTAAAATTAGAATATTTAAAAAAAATTGAAAAAACAAATGTGAAAAGCATAATTAATAACTACTCAAACCACTGCATATAAATATTTCAAAATAATCTCTTTACTTGATCATATTCAAGATATATTTTAAAACAATAACATTAATTTTTGATTTTTTGAAGCTTCTCAATTAACTTTGTAACAAATGTTAATTTATCAGATCTTTCAACTTCTTTGCCAGAATTAAAGATTTTTCAAAGACCTCAATTCCGTTAATAAGAATTAAGTTTGGCTTTTTTTACATATGTGGTGCTTCATTCAGTTTTAAGTTCATCTACCGATAACTTTATATTTTCACTTGGGCAATGAAATTAAGTACATTTTTGCCAATTATTATACTCACATTTCTTATGTTTGGATGCAATGTAATTGACATAAATTTAAATTTTTTCACTATCCAAAGCTTATCTTGAAAGAGTACCCAAAGAATATTAATACCATAAATGATAGTAAATTAAAAGAAAAAGTATATTTAATAGGATTAAAGTAGTACAAATTAAAAACACAGATGATTCTAAAATTTAAATTACATTTCTCATCCACAAGGCTGTAAAATAATATTATGATATCATAAATGATTTATAGAATTTAAATAAATTTTATATTCATGAATAAAACATATTTACAGTAAAACCTTTTTTTGGAATGAAATAATTTTTTATTAATACATGTATGCTATAGTAAATACAAGCTTATAACTCAATTTTTCATTTCAGTCAGTAAATTAATGAGGAAAAAAGTACCAAAAATTCTGACGCACTTTAAGAAAATAATTTGAAATTAAATGAAAATTGAACATTTAGTAGTTTAAATAAAAAAAATAGAGCAGAATTATTTGTATTTGTTTAAAAAGCTAACGCACTTTTCACATAAATAATTTTTTTTTTTTTTATAAAAAAAAAAACAATTTTTCATGTATGAAAACTATTGAATATTCATCCTAATTAATTAAATAAACGATTATTAGAGGCTCTTTTTAGTTTACAAAAATCTTTTACATTAAAAAGTATTTTCTGAACTGATAAATTTAAATATTCATTTTTTCTAAATTAATCATTTTTTGCTTCAGTAAAATTGAACAGATTGCTTGACAATTAAAAACTTTTTATTTTGTAACTAAAGATCTAAAAAAATCAGAATTTTATTTATATTTGTAAAATGAATGCTAACTAATTTACAAAATCATTAACTGAAATATAGTTGTTGCAAACATTATGCATTTTCCATTGTTATACAAATTTTGCTTTTAAATGACTCGTAATTACAATCATATGTCATTCGTACTTATGAATTTTAATGATGAATCTATAAAAAAAATAAAATTGAATTTCCATTTAAAATTTTCATTATGTAATATTTAATGTAAAGAGAAAACTGAAATGGCATGAATGTGGATAGATAGCATTTCCAAATGTCATGTGGACATAATCATTTTTAGAAAAATATATTTACTTATAACCTTAATTAGTCATTAGTAATTAATCAACGCATAACCTTTATTAGTCATTTATACACCTAAATTGATTGTTCAACAGACATCACATACTAAATTAAACTGGATGGAATTGGATTTCAGTTATTAGGATTAGTCATTTATTCACCTAAATTGATTGTTCAACAGACATCACATACTAAATTGAACTGGATGGAATTGGATTTTAAAATCACTGAAATCACAGCCATTTATTTCAAGATAGTGTATATAATTATTTTAAGAAATATATTAGACAACGTAAATCCTTCTTTTCTTAAATTATATTTCTGCAACATACATCTTAGAATCATTAACCAATTATGCTCAAGAAACTAAAAAGAAAGCTTTTATATTTTCAGACTATTTTAATAATACTATATAAATTAGTATGATTTTACCATACAATAGTAAGACCATCTGTTGCATCTTCTTCCTTCCACTTAAGCTAATTAACATTCATTTCCTATAGATGGCGCTGTGTTAGGTCATGTGATTCCATTTCTTCATAATACTGTACTTCTAGCTTTTTCTCTAGTCATGTTGCTGTTGAATAAAACACTTTAAAGAAACCAGAGGCTCGCACTGACTTATTATGTCAAACCAATAGCCATATTTTATCTCGTGCTACAACACCATCTGCTTTATTTTTGTATGAGTAATAAAATTATATAACAGTAATAAATTTATATTTTGTGCATGTTGCATTTTTTTAAAAATATCATAGTCAAATGAAGTTTGAGGTCATAAGTTAATAATTGTGTTAGAAATTATTATCAGAAATATTTGATATTTGGTTTGATGTACGTATAAGGACTAAACTCTGAAACTGCATATCAAAACATGTGAGTTATTAGATTGTTTAAGTATTACTATACATTAAAAGTTACTGTTTTTAAAATGTTATTAAAAAATGAAATACACATTATACAAAAATAAATTTTTATGTATACACTATATAAAAATTTAATTTCTGATGGTTACGTTACATACATACTACAATATATCTTAAACATGACAGTTAAGCAAAATATTGTACATTATGTAGAAAAGCCACACTAATTAGCTTATTTTCCAAATCAAAATCTGTTTACATTATTTTATGCAGTCAAAAGGAGATAATGTAAACCAACATTTTGTATCTTTTTGGCCAGATTTAATTAAAATGTTATTGTATCTGGCCGGTTATTGTATCCGGCAGATTTAATTAAAATGTTATTGTGTAATATAAAAAAATCAAATTTTTTAACAGTTATTGATAAAATTTCTAACAAAAAATTAATTTCTAAAGAAGTAATTAAACATTTGTAGAAGTTATTTAATATTTTCCAGGAATCAAATCAAAATTCTAGGTGATTTTAGTTCCCTAAAAAAAAATTTATTAATTTTCAGGATTTTTAAGGCGATTTTAGGAGTCATTCAAATCTTATATAAGGAATTATAGAAAAAGTTATCAAATACATGAAATTTAAATAATTTTACAAATAATGCTTCTTTTAGTTCATTTTATAGTTCTTTGTAAAGAAAATTGTATTAAAAATAGAAAAGATTTGAAGTTTATGAACTTCTTTGTCAAAAAGGTTTTAATTTTATAACTTTATTTTGATTAACATACCAAAATAAAGAAATCTGATGAAGATTTTCTTGACTTTGATAACCCCCATGAATTAACATATTCAGGATATTTCCTCCATGTGGCAATGCCAACTTTCGAATATATAGGAATATAATAGAATGAAACTAGTTTAAGAAGAGAACTTATTGTATCATATATACTAGTCAGCCTGGTGAACAGCTTTCATTAGTTTTTTGGTATACTGGATAGAATTCACTGTTAAGTATATAATTATATTAAGTTCATTTTTATTTAAAATTTTTAATTTACAATCATAAAAAGTAAAAATTAATTATTAAAGATATATACCTTTATTGAAAAATTTTCTTTAAGATAAAATATATACTTGTTCATGAAAATTAAGTATTAAAAATTTATTTCAAAGCAATTAGTTATAAATTTAACAAATTGTGATAAGTACTCTCAGGAGGCAATGAAATTGATGTGAATTACTCTTACTTTTATAACTAGAAACTTTTAATAAGACAAATGCCTTTTCCTGAGACATATAAGAATTTTGAACATTTTAAAATTAAGACAGTTAAAATTAATTTCAAAATATTTTATCTTTAAATCAAAACATTAATTAAAAGTGGTATAAATGAAAAACTATATGAATAAAATAATTAAAGATGAATTAAAAAATGAAAAAATATTTTCAAATACATCATTTTGCGAGATCAATAGAGCCTCTCTGTCAGGGATGGTGAACCTTTATGGATCAGTGAGTCATTTTTTTTCTGAAGAAATGCTTAATGAGACCATAGATGTGCTATCAAATTATTTTGACTCATTGTCACATTGTTTTTGTGAATATTGGAAAAATAATAACTAAATGCCAACAACTCAAAATTTATTTAGTAACTAAAAATATATTTATACATGTAATTCAAATTAAAGTAACAAATGAAATCAATTCTTTAATAACTTTTTCTTGTGATTTCTCATGTGCATCTAAATCGTCAATATTTTTTAAAGATTTGGAAATATTTATAGTTTGTAATAATATTTTTCTTGAAAACATGCTGTTTAGTACATGAAAACATGAGATTTTCGCGCTTTTAATGCTAATACCCAACGCAAATTTAACATACATACATAACGCAAATTTTTTATTTGAACTTTGAAGCTTATGTTCAATTCATTGAAATGTTGGTACATCTAAAAAAAAAAAAAAAACTTCAATTTTGAAAGCCACTAACATTCAACAACTATTGATCACCCCCCCCCCCCCCCATTTTGCAGAAACAAGCAGTCAACATATCTTTAAGGCATGTTCCCATGGTGCAACCAGTGAACATTATAATACATCAGTGAGCTATTATGCACTGAGTTGACTTCTTCCAACAAGGCATCTTATTTAAAACCCGTGGCGATATAAAGTAGCCTATTTTTGTGATTAACGCCAGTATATTATCAAGAGATGTTAAGCAACTTACAAACCTGTAGATGAATGATGCAATGGAATCCAGAAATCGAACGTCCTACCAGTTAGAAATAAACTAATGAAACTTTTTTTGTCTTAATACTTGGAGCTTACTGAAATAATTTTTTTAATCCCTTGTTTTCCAACACTTAAAATTTTTAATGAACAAATATCTGAGCCCATTGTGATTGCCAATAATGTTATTATCACAGTTAGTTTTTCCTTCATGACATTTCCTACACAATACCTAGCAAAAACTGTTAAATGTGCAGATTTAGTAACACCAATATATAGTGTCAAGACAGCAATGTGAAAGGAGTGAAGTTAAAGTAATTTTTTATCTGTTACATTTCGAGCTAGTTTAAGATTCTTTCATTGTGTTTTTAGATAATAGTATTTGATATGATTAATTATTTTATCTTCATCAAAATTATCAAAAAGTGAGGATGCTCATGCTCAACCTAACCTCAGACTTCTTTTAACCTCAGACTTCTTTTAAAAACTTTTTTTGAACAAATTTACTATCCCAAGTAATGACATTTTCAGCCAACATTTATAATCATAGACATTAACAGTTTCTTGTCTATCATTGAATTTGCAATTAATTGTTTTTGCTCTGGTGGTTCTTATTAACAAACAAATTTAGGATTTGTATAAAAAGGCCTTTTTACAGATAATATTCAACATATCACTGTTCCTAAACATAAAATACTGATTTGCCTTCTTTATTTTTCATGCCATATTTCTTGGTTGACTTAGTTTGAAATTCTCTAATACACTTATAATTTCAAACTTTTTTTTTTTTTTTTTTTTTTTTTTTTGCTGAGTTAGCTACATTAAAAATTCTAACCATAAAAATAAACTTTTGAAATTGTGTAACAAAACATAGTATGAATAAGCAGTCATTAACACAATGTAATTAAGGCAAGACAATAACAAATCCTGATACCCCCTCAGCACTTCATACTGCAGGTTCACTTACATTCTATCATATCAACTTCCTTATTTTTAATTAAAATCCAAATAATTTTGATTGGTGACATCCCAAAATATTGTGTCATATGCCATCAATGGCACTGGATTGCCATCCTTGCTCTATGTATAGACAATCTCAATAATAACAGAGGCTGCCTATACATAGAGGATCTATATAACTGTGCAATTGATGAAGATCTCATTTATTTTTAGAATAAATAAAAGGGACAGTTAAAATACACCCTTGTGGAACTCTTGTTCGAAAAGAAATTACAATGATATTTAAGTTGAAATTTATAAGTTATACTCAACCATAACAAATGTAATATAATCTTTATCTTGTTCAAATACAATATAAATAGAATGTCTAATCTTTATCTAGTTAAGATATTTTTTAAAATTGGAAATACCTTAATAAGATAAAGATTAGTTAGCAAAGATTAATTTTAGATATAGATTTCAAACATTAAGTTATTTTTTTTAAATTTGCAAAATTCTCTGAAAAAGTTTCCTCTCCACCATTTGTTTATCATTTTCAGAGTTTACAGAAGCAGTTCATAACAGAACTTTTAGAAAAGTATCTTATAGATTGAGATAAAAGTAAATGGTGTTTTAAATATTAGAAATATATTTGACATGAATCTCTCAAAAATATACAAATTCAACATACAAATTTTTATTTAAAAAAATTAACTCAAAATAATTTTAATCTTCTTTATAATTACAAAGTATCTGTAACAGATTTTTTTTTAATTATTATTATTATTATTAAATAACCAAAAGCAAAGTTCAAAAAATTCAAATTCATTATAATCTTATGCAAGTATTAACACTGAATTGGTTAATACTCATCTGGAACTTGATGAGATATTTAGTTCATTAATTAAAAAAATGAATGAAACTTATATAACAGAAGATAGTCAACAGATAATTAAAACACAAAAGTAATTTTACTGATAATTATGAGACATGATAATTTGATTTAAGACCAAATATGTACCCAAAAATACTATAAAGGAAACTATAAAGCATGTATTCAAAGTTTATTTTAAAAATTTGCTAGAATTACTTTGCATTAATTATTTTAAAATTGAAATTTGCATACCATGTACTTAAATAAAATTACTTTAAACTCCTTTGTTTCATAGAAATAAAATATCAATATAAAATAAAAACAAATTTCTAGGAAATAGGATTTAATTCAAAGAAATACTTGTTCTTATATGTACACAAATCAACAGCAATATTAATCATAATTGTAACTATAACTAATCTGAAACTATACAGGCCGATGTAACATAACTTTTCTTCTGTCTCTGAAATAGGTATAGATCAATTTGAATCCTGTTACAAAATGAGCTAAACTGTTTCCCAAAGATGCTCCAATACAACAGGTAATGGGCCACTTTTGCCATGCTCTATCCCAATCGAGAGGAATAGGAAATGCACCAACCCAGGCTCCCACTGCAGTCCATATTATTAGAGATCGAAAATAAATTTCTAGTATGCTTTCAAACCTTAAAATAAAAAACATTACATTTTAAGTAAGGTAATATTTTTTATCACTTAGTCAATAGTAGTAAAAAAAAAAAAAAAAAAAATTGGAAATAAATTGTTTATTGTTTTAAAATATTTTCTTTTAAATAGATAAGGAAAAAATCACTGTCCAAAATTATAACATTGAACATTGCACTGTACACAAGTTACTAACAGTTAAATATCATTATGAACTATTTTTACATGATATGCATAGATTGCTCTAGTCAAAATCAATTAATTAGTATCAGTTAAATTAAAAGAATCTGGAACCATTTGTGATTATTTATAATCTTTATATAATCACTAGTTAAACAATATGATTTTATAGAACAGAAAAGTACCCAATCAAAGATTTAAACTTACACTTGATTTGAGGAACATTTTGAATTATTTCAGTGGATGATTTGGCCACAAACACATGCACAATTATAGGATTTATAATTCATGATATAAATTATAGGTTATTTTAAATGAAAAAGCTACCAAACACAAAAACTTTTAACAATTATGGGCTATTGAGGAAGAATGCCTTAACATTTTCTCAGGATATTTCCTCAACTTGCAGAAAATGTATATAAAAATATAATCTATTTAAAGTATTTTACAGGTCAAATTTAACTTTTAGGTCAAATGCTCATATTTTGCAGCCTTTTAAAAAATAATTAAGCACTTATTTCTTCTTTTTTTATTTTAATTTATCATAACTATAATGAGATAACAGCATTACTATAAAATTCAATGCTATGTACTGTGTGTGGTGTGATACAGAAAATATTCAAATATTCTTCAATCAATATCTTATTGTCTTATCACACTTGTTTTTTTAAAGAAATACCACAACATGAAATAGCCAATTTCACATACAATGTAAATAATGAAACCGATTTCATAAACTTAGGCATGTGCATGGAAAAAGTTTTATCATCATTGATCTCTAAATAATTCTTCACTTCCCCAAAAAATTGTCACAGTATTTGGTTTCCCAAATTCCATTTTTAAAGCTTATTTATACTGCCTGCAATGTGCCTATATTTACCCCTTAAATCATTTTATTTTCCAATGTTACATATAAAAAAAGAAAATTTTTAAAAAATCGAATTTTAACTTAATTTTTATAAGCAACTGATTAGTGTATAATAGTTTGATTAACCACATCATTCATCACAATTATTTAACACTTATTATACAATTATTTATCATAATTTATAAATTTATTATATATTTACTTTAATAAAAAGCTGATTAATTTCGGTATACACAATATTCAGCATCAGAAATTTTAATTACTATATTTGAAAATATAACAAAGATTTTATACTATACAGTAAAAAAATAAACAAATATGAATTTTGTCAGATTTTTCTTTTGAATAACTGCAGTATTTAGCCATCCTGAAAAAAATTTCATAAATAGTGAGCTATATTCATAGGTGTGAATATGTTCATAAGTATGAACTAGTGAGAAGCAATCTTTGAACCTAACAATGTCATTTTTTTTAGTTAAGAATAATTATTTTGAATAGATATTTTTAACTTCATATAAGTCATTAAAAATCAATATCAAACTTAAATATTAAAAAGAATGCTCAAAAAGTAAATAGATTACTATTACTTAAAAAAAATTAATAGAAATACCAAAGGACTCATGACCGATAAGGCCACTGTCCTGGTGTGGGGGGGGGGAGAAAGAAAAAAAAATTATTACATAATAAAAATCAAAGTTTAGCCACAGAAAATTATGAAAATATTATTATCTTCAGAATAATTCTGAAAATTTTGATACAGACTTTAAACTTATTTTGAATAGAAACATTGAATTCTCATTATTTAAATGTATCAACATTAATATAAAAAATATAATAAAACGAATTGAAAACCATATAAGTGGTAAACATTAATAAAACATATTAATAAACTCAATTTATAACATAGTAAAATATTAAATCAAAATAATTTTAGTTAGAACTTTTTCCTACAAAGTTATTGAAAAATTACAATTTCAAAATTCAATAGACAAATTTCAATTTTAATATTTATTCATGTAATTTTAAATTGAAAATAATCAAGAAATAAATTTAAAAAAACAGATGAATATAACTATTGATTAGAACATTAAAAAGATTTAAAGTCATTTTATAAAACTTTTTTCCATAACACTCACTAGGAATTTTCCCCTTTTTCTGAATACAAGGGACAAAAATGATGGCACTTTTATACAGTGGAGTAATAAATGAGCATGAAATTGAGATCACCAAAAATTGGGTGGTCTTCTTAATTTAGAAGCAGAGACAATTTAGAAAACTTCCAGACTTGGCCTATCTTCGCAGAGGTATATACAGTTATTCTAATGAAATGAAATCATTTTTTTTTAAAATTAAACTATAGTTACACATTGTAAAGGGCTGTACAAATACTACATAAAAGCACTCTTTCCTTAGTAAGCAAAGGCCAGATAAGGCAAAGGCTTTGAAAGTAATCATATGCTTTCAGCTTTTGTTTTTTTCTGTCTGCTTCACTGAAAAGTTTTGAATTAATTATAAATAATAAAATTAATTTTTAATTAGCAATGGAAAATAAGGTGCATTCAAATAAATATATAGCAATTTCTACACAAATATTTTTTAAATTTTTGTGTAGAGTTTTTTAATCAAACTTTAGTGAGAATGGTTTGATTTATTAACCATCTCAATCAAATACTAAGCTGATTTGAATATTGATTTTTGTAAAATGATAACTTCCTCCATATTATTTGAACATCTTTTGATAAGCTATAACTTCCTTCAAAAATGGGGGAACTTACTATATTAGCACCACCGCAATTTTTTTAAGATGACTGAATTTGAAAGAAATTTCCTTATAATTAGAAAATTTCTTTTTATAATTATAAGTAAACTTTTCATAATTAGTAGAAGAAATTTTTTAGCTATAGATTAAGCTCCATTCGTTTTGGCATGAAATTAGCTGTAGTAGCGCTAATATGTAAGTACCAAATGGGTTTTATTTAATACTGTTTTTGTTAGTTTTGACAAAAATGAACAATTTTGCCTTTGAGTATTTTTATTTAACAATTGCTCTAAAAAATATAAACATCATTATTAACAATACAGAAAACTTTAGATTTTCTTATTGGGAATGTTCCTATTCAATCAAAATTGAGTCAACTATATTACTGAAAGATGAAAATATAGACATTTGTATATAACATACAATTTATATTTCATTAATTCATTAAATCAACTTTGTTTCTTTAGTGTGTAGTTTTTTAGTAAAAGGTGACAACGTGTGTGCGTGGAAAAGCTTCCTCTTAGATATTTAAAGATAGCAAACATGACTGCTTATATAAAAAGAAATTTTTACTCAGATTATTCTATTCTTATCAAGATTTTTTGAAGAGGAAACTTTTAATCCTTTTAATGAATTAATACATTGCAGATATTAAGTTTTTCACACTTTTTAGACAAAGCATCATATTTTAGAAAGGTGGACATTATTGTGTAATACACAAATATGAAGTAATTCATCACTCCCTACATATAATCTAAATAACATTTTACACATTGCACACTAAGCAATAAAAAGAAGTTAAAATAACTTATGCAAAAAAAAAAAAGTTCTTTACTATGCTTGTTCCTAAATATACTTTGAATTATCTAGTAACCATTAAAACCAATCTTACGCATGTTACAAGTTCATAATTTAGACAAACTATTTAAAAAGTATTCTTTGAAATTAAGAAGTTTTCTACAAATTTTTCAGCAATAATTCCATTCAATCTTTACATATAGAAAATCTCCCACAAAAATTTTTTATCAGCATGAGATATGTGAATATATTTAAAAATTTAAGTGCCTTCAATTTCATTTTATGTTATGTTATTTTTTTCACTAATAACTTAATAAATATTTAAAAATTTCATGAAGTCAAAATATGAATATCAAAGTTTGCTTTATCAGAAATGTGAGTACTCATTTCAGCTTTAATTATCATTACAAATCCACATTATCTGTAAACTATTCAATTATATGTTTTAAATTTGATAAAAAAATTTTTAGAAAATATTTATTAAATTGACATAACACAGTGCCTATTTCTTAAATAAAATTTGATATTTCCTATATCACTTAAGTAAATTATAATTAAGAATTTTTAGATTTACTACTTGAAAAACTGTTTATATATATATATATACACAACAATACTCAATTATTAAATGATAATTTTTATTTTTTCAATACTTAGCACAGTTTATGGATCCAATCAATAACACAATAGTTTGAGTTATAAATTCTCAAACACAATTCCAATTCTCAAAATTACCCTAACAAAAAGAGTGTGAGTTTCTTACTTGCATAACTTTTAGTGAGTGGCTTGTTTACATAAACTTCAACTACAATCAATAGCAATTATATAAGAAACAATTTAACAGGAACATAATTATATATGAAAAAAAAAAAAAACCCACTTTAGAAAAATTTCAATGTAATTTTTTTTTCTTTTTGGAAACAAGATCAACAAACCTAATTTTACAGTTTTAATTTTTGTGTTTTAATCATAGATGGGGAAAAAAATTATCTACTCTAATCCTACCTTTGAAATTTCTTTTATTATTATACACTTATTTAAAGTCAATATTCTTATCTCCTTTTTCCTTTAAACTGCAACCTTCAGATTTACATTGATCTATGTTGCTATTAGTGAAACAATATAGCTAAATGGAATAATTTTGTAGATTGTTTCTCAAAAGTAAAAAATACCAGTAATTTCAAGATTTAATGATTATATGTTTTTGTCCTTAAGGTGATTTTGTTTGCATTGAATTTATTTGTCATTTAATGCAGTTTTATTTTCTTTATTACATACAAGGGCAAATTAGAGAAGGATCTATTGTTTAAAGTAGATTCTGAAACACTACAAGCACCAATACTAAAGGTGGAATTCATATCTACAAATTATTGATGCAAAGGCCAGAGTGTTAAAAATTTGACTGACACCTTCATGTTTACATTGATAAAAAAAATAGAATGAGTAACATATTTTAGGATTAATGAGACAAAAAAGCAAACAATGAATTTTTTGAAATGGGAGGAACATTACATAAAATGTAATTCCCGGAAAATATTTTTGAAGGGAAAAAATGGTTAACGTTCTTATATTAGAAAATTTGGTTGGAAGGTAAAGGAACTTTGATGAATTGATTCACATAAAAAAATTCAGATAACTATCCAAAGTATGTCAAAGAAAATAATCACAGACCCATATATCGATTAAATCTTATCATAATTCACATTCTTTACATAAAATACAGAAAAATATTTTTTCTTATATTCATAGAAGATACAAACAAATTTACAAACAAGATTCCCAATCTTTAATCAAAATAAAAATATTTTTTTAGATTCACAAAGACACAAATAAAGTTATACAAACCAAAGTTCAGAAGACATCAAAAATAAAAAGTCAAGTTATTGTTTCAAGTTATCTTAGAAATCATTATATTATACATATTTTCAATAAGTGAATAAATAGCTTTGAAATACAAAGTTTACTTTTTCTTTTCAGGCTTATAAAATAATAAATAAAAATTCACAGTTCAATTTAGTAAAGAAACAATTCTCTTCAGATGTACAAGTCTAATATTATGATGGTCCTATGAAATACCAACAATGGATGGACTAAATGATTTTCTTGGAAAGTTCATTAGAAACATATATGTTTATTTAAAATATATGCCTCATTAATGCAACTTTATTCTTTTTTTCAGCTATAAATTCAATTTAAAAGCTCAATGCCTTATATTCCTTTAAGCAATCATATAACACATACATTTTAAAAAGATTTACTCACCCAACAAATACCTTTTTTTGGAAAATTTTCAACTTTATAATTACTAAGTGATATAAAGTAGTCTTTCAGATTTAAAATAACAAAAGCAGCAGTTCTAATAATGGAAGAATTACCAGAAAATGGTTTCTTCAATAGTAGAAAAGCCAATGGACCTACTAATTTGTAAGATATCACATTTATTTTCATTTTGCATTTGTTTTGTTCTCTCTAACAACATATGATTTATTTTTACATTATGTTAACTTTGGCTGAAACTGCTATCACAATTGCTAGATCTTTGATTACACAAACTAAGAATTTTGTGACAGAAGTTAAAAAAAAAAATAAATAAATAAAAAATATTCAAATTAAATTGAAAAGGCATTAAACTAAAATTTTAAGTAAATTTAGGAACTATTAAAAATATTCCCATGACAATTTTAAATTATAACAAAGAATATTAGTGTTTTATATGTAATTAAAGTTTTATCATAATTTTAATTATTTCACCATAATTTTAAAAAAATGATACAAAGTTTCTATAAAATTAAAAATAATTCAAAAAATTATATGTATAAATAATTGCATGAAAATCATTATAAATAATAGTTAGCAAAAGAATAACCAAAAATATTTTTACATTGCATCTATTATATAACATAAATAAAAATTTAATTATCTTTTCTATTTATATTTCATTCATTTTACAATATAATTGAATAAAAATATATTTTGTTAATAACTTGCACAATATCATTTCAGAGCACATGAAAAAACTGTAATAATAAAGTTTAAACACTCTGAATTTCAAATAAATAAAATAAAATCCTACTTTGATTCTGTTAAAATCCTTAATACAGTTGTAAAACTGTCACAACAGAAATAGTACCAAAGCAGTGGATAAATAGTTAGGAATGTCATTAACAAACTAAAATATAAAGTTGCTGCTATCTCTCTGAAAAAAAATGATAATATATATATATATATATATATATATATATATATATATATATATATAAATACACACAGATGTAGATACATACATAATTTAATACAAAGTTATTAAAGACAGATAATTAATGCATAAATGCATAAATATTTTAAATTAATTAAAATAAGTTCCCTTTTTTAAAAATAAATTTAAAAAATAGGATTAATTTCATTGTGTATTTACAATTAAAAACATCCATATAAGTTATGATTCTTCATATTTATCCAACTAGTTTAACAATAAAATACACTTAAAAAAAGAAAGATTCTAAAATGAATCACAACTTTATCTATTTGTTTAAACCAATTTTTTAAAAAAAAGCACTTTAATTGTTCTTTTAGATTTAGGACTAATTTCAGTGGCAATTTTTTGATGAAGCTCTACAGTTTACAAATAGGTTTGCTCAAACATTGTAGCAGTAATTGCAGCACAATAATTTTTTCCAGTGTGGAGAAATTTTTAGTTTAATAAAGGTATTTTTAAAAATGATATAGGAGAGACCAGTAAATAATTAGAATAAATTCAGTATACTTTAGCAAACTATTTTAATGAATGCCATATTAACTATAAATATTAGCAATTTAAATTTTCGAATGCATAGATAATATTAAACTGAAATTCCTGAAATAAATAGAGCAATTCATTGTTTTTAAATTTTCAAGCAAAATATAACAGTGTAAATACATACTAAAACAATAATTCATCATATAAATTAAAATGAGATCACTTCTCTTTTTTTTACTGTAAAAAATTATTTTTAAATAAACTTCAATTTTTTCTATTTTAAAGTTAGTTTTGTAACTTAGATGAATAAAATTCATACTTAGGAAAGGCTTTTAAAATATTACAATGCTATAAACTAACTTTAAGTAAGCTCATTAAGCAAACCATTTGACTCTAATCTGTGATTAAGCCATATAGTTTAGTTAAACCATTAATTGGCTTTCCTTAGTTAATTAAGAATAAGATTTTTGAAAGTTAAATGGCTACTTCAAATTCCTTGGAAGGGTAAATAGTTCATTAGAATATTTTTTTTTATTTTTCAATTTTTGATCCCTAGATTTGATGGATACCCTTAAAATTAGAGTTTGGGAAATTGTTTGTCGCAAAATTATAGTTTTACTGACTAATATGAGTAAGTACTCATGGACAGAAAGGGAATTTCCTTTTTAGACAGGCTCCCACTACTTGGGCACTTTTGGACTCACATAGATTTCTAACTTTTGATTCACCAAAAATGAAACTAAGCAAACAATCATGTATGGTACATTCACACACACACACCCTTGGAACTATAAGCAACAATAGAGTATAAAAAATTGACAATCATGTATTTAACTTAGACCAATACTATAACATATGAAAATCATGGTGAAAATGTGCTTTAGGTCCCCTCCTTGGCGCGCTTTCAAAAACACTGATGCTATAGCGAAAATTCTACCGCTATTTCAAAGTAAAATTTAATTAGCGACCAATGAAAAGGCTACAACAAACGAGTAATTATTGAGCATGCACGAGAAAACGCTTCAAATTCGTGAGTTGGCGAAGTATGGGACCTAAAGCCAAAATCATTATTTACAGTAGGTTTTTCATTCACATAAATATTTGGTTATGAGAGTCTATTTTTAAAGGGAGGTTTTACTCAAATTCTGATATTTTAAATAAAAGCATTTATTAGTTTAAAAATATTGCATATCATTTTTATTTTCAAATTAAATTTTAATATAATTTTTTTTAGTTTATGTATCTCATACTCAGGGATTACCAAAATGATGAAAAACCTACGCAAAAAAAAGCATTTTGCACCTAATATGGTGTGGGAGAACCTTTGACAATTAAAACCCCTTGAATCCACCTTAAAATAGATATGCACAAGTTCTGTATGGTGGTAAGTGTGATGTTATGTCATTCTTCATGTAGAAACTGCTTTTAATTCCCAGGTTTTCATTTGTTTGTGGCTCAATGGTAATTATTTTGCACACGAGGGCTAATTAAAACAGGATCTATAGTTCAAAATGGATTCTAAACCATTAGAAACATCCAAGCAAAAAGTGGATTCTGAACCCACAAACTGTTGAACTGAAAGCAAGAATGCTAATCAATGGCTGGCAGTTCAGTTTAACTCTGACACAGAATGGGAATAATGGAATTTCCTTTTTCATAAAATAGACCACAATGGCTTTATGATATTTAAGTCCGGGAAAAAAAGGTATGCAATTGAGTCCTTATGTTCCTAAAACTAGGATTTATTAATCAACTATAGTTAGTCGGGGAATCATCTTGACAAGTGCAATCTCCAGATGGAAACAAAATTTGTCCCATGGAATGTAGTTGCTCAGCCAAAAGAATAACAAACAGTACTAGTAACCTATCAATGTAAGGTAACAAGACCAATTCCAAATCACAAATTAAGGCCTCAAACCTTTACAGAACCACTCAATGCTAGAAAAGATAGTTAGGGTTATAGGCTTGTGCTCAAGCAACATATAAATCAGTCCCATGGTAGGGAAAAAAAGAAACAGAATTCATTGAAAAACAAGACAAGTTTCAATGGACTTAGCAGGGTTGTATGTTTTGTTTTATGGTCTTTACATCACAACGTACTCACCATTTCCTATTTACATCTGTCACAAGAATTTTGGAATCACAGCACAGCTCCAAATATGTCATTTATGTAATCCCTTTTAAACTGTATGGATCAGTGCTGAGTTTTGTAGTTTTTAATTTCTTCAGTTTAGCAATAACTTTTTACTATTTAATTCTTTATGGTGTCACAAACTTCCTTAACTGTTTCTTGCAGTGAGTTTAGTTTCCTTCATAGTTACTCTTGCAGATTTTGTACTTCCATAATTGTTGGATGACCTTCAGCATAGTATCTATTGATACTCCCAACAGATGTACTACTCTAATTATTGATGCACCAATTAGATGGGCTCATGTTATCTATGCACTTTTGGAGTCAAATAGATCTCTCACTTTAGATTCACTGAAAACAAAACTAAGCAAACAATCATGTCTAGTACAGTCACACATTTTTGGGACTTTAAGCAACAATCTAGCACAAAAAACTAACAGTTATATATTTAACTTAGACCAACAGTATAATACATGAAAGTCATTATTTTCAGTAGGTTTTTCTATTACTTTGGACAGTCTCTGAGCATAAATAAAACATTTTGATGGGTTTTTTTTCCAAAAATTAATATAATTACTGTATTTGTTTTATTATTATAGTTTAAATAGTAACGTAAAATTTATGTATGTTTTAACAAACTTCAACATAGCATATATAACACAATATTTGCAAGTTTTCATCTAAAATCTTAATTAGAAGTATTCAAATTGTTAAAACTAGTTCCTTACATAAAAAATTCCAATCAATATATGTAACTATACTTAAAAATAAATTTGTGAGTAAAAATACATTAAATATTCATCAATTTTATAAAAATTTCTTTTTTATTTAAAATGAGAATGCTATTTTTATCGCTTTTATTTGAACATTCTTTCTCTCTAAATATCTATATACTCACCCATACAGATATACATTTACATATAATTATATATTAATTATATATATATATATATATATATATATATATATATATATATATATATATATATAAATATTTCTGTAAAAAAATTTCCAATCATTTAAATGAAATAAATTTTTTCATAAAACATAATTTAAAATATTAGATTTGATATGTTAATGTCAATGGAAACACAGATTTCAATTCATTTACAGAGCATATTCAAAAAGTTAATATATAAAAATAAAAGATTTATTTAAAAGCTTTTGTTAATCATTCAATTAATTATTTTATTTTAATAATGTCAAAAATAAAAATATATAATTATTTGAATCATATAATAACTATTATATTGATTGTGTGAATGCAGTTGAACAGATTGTTTTTAATATATACTGTGAACACATTAAAAAATACTTTTCTTTTAGTTTCTTAGATAAATAGTTAGTCAATTTAAACAATTGTTTATTATTTTTAAGATCAGTAAAATTTTTATTCTTCCTTCTGTAATTTTGATGTACCATATTTTCCTGTATATAATTCACGAATTTATGTGTTTAAAAAATTCTGAATTTTTCTGTACATATTAAAATGTAGCTGTGGATAATCTGATAAAAAAGCATAATTATAAAAAAATATAAGAAAAAAATCCATCAGAAAAATTTACAAGAAAGTTTTGAAAAAAATACTGTTAATGTTTCATAAAATAAGCAGAATTCATTTAATTTTTCAGCAATCCTATTAAAGGGGGAAAAGCTATAGAATCCTTTTGATACAAAGATGAACAGCTCTGAAATCTTTAATGAAATTATTTTTAAAATAAAATGAAAATTTGTGTAACTCAGAGAAAACTTTTTTGGGCACAAAAGAGTGACATTATCTTTCTACATAGATAAAGTAACAATATTGTCTATCTATTTGTTCCATGTTGACTTTTTCTGAATTCAATATAGAATTTATTTTTTTTTTTTGCAGTCATAATGCCTTGAAATTGCTAAATCTTCATGAAAATCTTTATATTTATTTTTGAATATTATGAAGCAGATAAAACATTAGCTTATAACTTAACTAAAATTTATTCACATGCAAATAAAAAATTTAAAGAAATCAAGCCTTGAAATAAGAGATTGACTAATGTGCAGAACCCTAATAAAAAAATATAGGGCATCTCCACTGATGGCAATTGATAAGATGTTGGCAAATTTGATTATTAAATATATCATTCAAGCAGAAAATAACACATTTTTTTCATCTATTCTTTCAATTTTATTAGATTGAAAAAGATTGACTAAAAAGTTATTTCAGGAATTATTTGGAAATTCTGTAATTGAATCAGAATTTGATAGGGATTCATATAAAATTCTCAGAAAATGTGTATACACTTAAATTTTATCATACCTTAAAATGAAAATAAGCAAAAAGTTGCTAAATCATGGTGAAATTTTAATGACAGTTTTAGTATACTGTTTTATCTGCAGTAGTGTGATAATTTTTACGAAAATATTGTTTTGCCAAAAATATTTCCATAAACTTGAGAATCAACATATATGTGATTTATATGTTATGTTGGATATAGAAAATACACACGTTTGATTTCATCTATTTATTTTGCATGCTCTTGTATTAAATTTATGATCTAAAATGATTTTTCAAGAACACTAATAATGAACAGTAATTGAGTTTATACTTAAAGTATATAAATACACAATAAAAGTATGAAATATTAAATATTTAAAAAATTAATCTTTCGGAAAATATGTATATTTAAAAATATACATAATTTCCAAAAGATTAATTTTCTTTTCCAAAATTAGAGATAATTAATTAGAGATTGTATTTAAAAATATACATAACTTCCAAAAGAAAAAAAGTTGTTCCAAGAAAGGAATTGGTTAAAACCAATTCCTTTATTTCAAAAATAATAAAGTGCTAGATCAGCATCTTATATCATAATTAAAAATCAACATTTATAAGCAAAATATCAAATATAAATTAATTTAGATAAAAATAAAAATAATTTGTTCACTTCAAATGAATATGTAAATATATATATTAATGAAAAACTAAAGTTTAAAAAACAAAAATAATAGACTGAAATGAAATTTGATAATCATAATAAACATTAAAAGTACTGAAAATATATTTCAAATGAGCAAACTTCTAAACTAACTGATCAAAAAATCAAAATTTGATTGACACTGAATGAAACAATATTTAATATACATAGATGCATCTTTTCAATCTTTATGATTTTCAATATTTTTGTAATTTTTAGAATTATACAAAATAATTCAATTATATTTATCAAATATGTAATTTTATATTAATTAATTTTACAATAATTTAGTACTTAAATAAACATTTTACTGCACAATAAAATGTCATTACAAAAATGTTATTTTCATAAAACTGTATGCTCTTTTCTAATTTAAATGCAAAATATAAACAAGAAATGAAAATTTATGTGTGAAAGATAAGAAGTATTTAATCACAACTTACTCGTTTACAGGTGCTCCTAACAGGATAGAAATTATTGCATATATAAAAATGCTAAAAAACAGTATAATCAAAGCAGAATAAATGGAGAATTCCTATAAAGCAAATGAACTCATTCAATATTAATGTAAATAAGTGCATCAATGTTTATTTTTACAACCTCTCAAATATAAAATTGTATTTATTATCCCTACATAATATTTATAAATTGATTTTTTAATGCCTAAGATCTTAGAAAATTTTTTTATCAAAATGTATAATTATCATAATTATGCAACTAAATTTTCAGGCTTTTTACTTAATTTTTATTGATTCAAATTGTTAAATTTAATTGATTTCCATATCTATCATGACATATAAAAACTAAAAAATTGTTAAAAAAATAAATACCTATTTTCTATGAAAAATCCCTCCCTGGAAAGCAAAACCTTATGTTAATGAGTGTTTTAAACCTTATGTTAATAACCCAGATGTTATTGATCCCTTACAACAGTCAATCACTGTTCATTACATGCAATATGCATTGAATTTATGGTTAAAATAATGTATTTGCAATAAATTAAAAGGAAAGCTCATACTTGAGTTTTCCTTTTAATTTGTTACTAATAATGTCATATTTCTCACCATCAAAAAAGTGTATCTAAAATAAAGTTTATATTTCACTATAAAATATTTCGGAACAACTTTGATATAACCCTCCAAAAATTACGCGCCAAATCTGGCACTCCCTACGGATTTTTTAGGGTTGCTGTTTCTTATTTTGGTGATACCAATTTAGGTATTTTCTACTTTTAGGCTTTTGCCAAATTTTGTATTTTCTTGTACCATTTTCTGAGTTTTATTTTTTTATGCATTAATTATTTGTATTTAGCGAGAATCCATCTTGGCGAGTAAAAAAAGGCGCCAAAAACAGGTATTATGTTTGGTGAATGGAAAAAAGTCGCCAAATTTCCGATTTGGGAGGGTAAATCAAAGTAGTTCCAATATTTCAAGTGACTTTAAAAAAAATTATATTTATTCAAATTTTCTTCAACAAGAAATCTGTAATTGATATTAGCCGGAGTGAGAACTGATATAGTTAAAATTTACGAAATTTCTTTCATGTTTAATGTAATCATACATCATCCCATTTTTCAGTTTTAATGCAATTATGATTGTTTACGGTTAATAATTGAACTGCCTTTTATAATCCTTTATTTTATGCTGTTTTCTCCCATATTTTTGATGCATGGGGTCAATGATATCAAGCTTCTGCAATATAAAGACTCCAATTTTCCTATACACAGTGCTTTAAAATAAGAAAAATTATAAAACTATAAATCTCGTATTGTCACGTTATTTTTTAATATAATATAAAGATAATAGACATAAATATGAATATACATATTTATTTTCTCACAAATGTTATTAATGAAAATGAAAACTTGTAGAAATCTCAAATGCTTTGTATTTATATTTATCATCAATTTCAACAAGCTTATAAAAATTTTTAACACATAATATTAGTTATGTTAAACATTTTTATAATGGTGATAGCAGTTTGCTCCCAAGGCACAGGTCCGAGGTTCAATCCTCGGGCTGGTAAAGGTTAACTCGGGCTTTTCAGCCTTTCAGTAGGTTGATAAAACTGAGTACCAAGCATGCTTGGGAACTAAACACTAAGGATTTTGTGTTGGACTGATCATCTAACCAGCATATCTTTACACCTAAGAGTCCTCGATCATGAAAACAGATATGTGCACTGGGGGAAAAAATGTCATATTTTCCAGAAAATATGACTGTTCTTGTCAAAAAAAATTTTCTATCATTATTTGATCAATTTTAATTCAAAAGTAATTTTCTTAGCTAGAATAAGTATTCATCAAACTCATTCCCTCAATAATTCCCATATAATATATAGGAATATATCTAAAACAAATATATAAAGTTACAAAACCATTCAATTAGAACTTAAATATAAGAATGTTATTATGAAAGCAACATATTTAAGTAATTAATCAATTAACAATTTGACTATATATACATGAATTACCATGCATCAGATATTTAAATGTGAGCATGTATCTATGTGAGCATGTATATATATGCATACATATGTATGAACACACACTCTAAATTAAATATTCTTAAACTTAGTAATATCAGACTCAATAACTTCCAATTTTAAAATGCTCTAAATGTGAATACAATGAGAAAATTTAGTAAAATAGACTTTTTATACATGATGCTTAAAAATTATAGGTTTAATGTTCTTCATTTAATTATGTAATGAAGAGTTGTAGATTAAAAAAAAAAAATTAAAACCTTATTTTCAGGTCTTTTGTTTGAAATTTTCTCTTTGGCATTAGCATCATCTGAGATTGAAAATGAAACTGGAAAGATGACAATCGTTTTACGATTGATGTTCAACATGTTTAAAGCTGACAATGTTGTTAAAATGATTAAATAAAATAAGGAATATATAAAACTTTGAAAGATTAACACTGGATATATTGCAATCAATAATGCTACTATTATATTACAAATTGCGCCTCGACTTGAACAGCTAACTTTCTTTGCATTACTCATGATAAAAATTGGAAATTAACTTCGGAATCGCTTTTTAATATGAATAATTATAAATTCACTATGTTTTATGTAAATAAAAGAGTAATAGATATGTTTTGCGCGGCATAACACGACTTAATGGGGTATATTTTAGTCATTTTATAATGGTTATTTTATTAAAAATAAAAGAGCAATTTGTTCACTATCAGAACTGAATATTAAGTAAATATCGGAGCGATTTCATGAATAGCCTTTGTGATTTATTGATTCGAAAAAAAATGAACGAATTTTAGCAGTCAGCTATCAGTTAACCAAGATAAATTTCAATAATTTTTCAAATATAGTAAGTGAAAACAAAACTCTACGTAAGCTGCAGTTAATTTGGAGAAATTTAATAAAAAATTATTATACTATTTAAAACTATTAGAATGCATTTAGTAATTTGCATTTTGAATATAATAAAAAAATTCTTTTATTAATTTAATTTTTCTTCTATTAAGAAATAAAATTTCATAGTTTTAAAAAAAATCAAAAAGTATAATTTTGTAAATACAAAGAGTAGATTATATTTATTGGGATAAATTTATTTTCAATAATAAAAAGAGAATTTAACACCTACAATGGATTTACAAAAAAAAATAATAACGATAGCTCTGACATTACAGTGGCAATCGTACTGTAACCGCATACATAAAAATGCAAATCCAATCCTCTTCTTTCTTAAAACGGCGGAAATTGGATGGTTGGGGATGGTGGAACGCGGATTGTCGTAGTGACGATCGATAATGCTGGCGTTGGTTCAAGTAAGTCATAGTTGATTCGACGCTCTTAGCAATGTGTGTTAATATTGAAGTTGCTGTTTTCTATATGTATTTTAGGAGTTATTTAACTGAAATTTTCTTAAATTCTTTATTTCTTTTCTTATAAATAACTGTTTAATTAGGCCTAAATGTATTTTAAGTGCATTAAATGCATTTCAACTTAAATCTTTTTATAACGTTTTCCTTTACATTAAAAAAATTGCTTTTCTGTTACTTATTTCATGTTTTAAAAGCTAACAGTGCTTCAGATTAAAGGGAGAGTATTTTTGCTTTATATTAAACTTATATTAGCTAGTTTACAAATTTTATTATTTATTAATATTTTAGCTATTTATTTAAAAATTTGTTATTATTATTCGTATTTTTGTAGTTTTATGTGTAATTGTTGTGAAAATCTTATTTTGGCAGACCGTTCATAATTCCCCATCTTGTGCTATTTCGATTTCCATAATGGATGCCATCTTTGCCAACTGAAAAATCGATCGCCGAGCAATAACGTTAATAACTATGAGGTAACCCCCATTTTCTAAAATGGCTGACTGCGCGGCGTAGCTGGATGCTGGAACTCCAAGAGCTGAAATCTCTTTTTAATGTCGATTTTTTTTTTCATGAAAAATGTGTTATTTATTTTAAGAAAGCATTATTGTTGATTACATAAATAGATGCGGTATTTAATTGTTAATTATTTACTTTGAAATCTTTTAAGTACTCATCTCTACGATTTCAGAAGTCTTCGGATCTGGATGGAAATTGGTAATTCGAAATGGGACCTGTAGAATCGGGCTTTTGTGTGGTTCACATTCAGAAGCTCGTCTCTACAGGAACGTTACGAATTTGCTAATATCAACAGTCAATTCGTTGAATATTTGGAAGAAAATTACTCGATTATGTAAGTATGAAAAAGATCCGCAAACTGCGTTTTAATGATTTCGAATAAAATTCTGGATTAAATTTCTGTCAATGAGTCTTTTTTTTTTTTTTTTTTTTTTTTTTTTTTTTTTTTTTTTTTTTTTTTAATTATTCCGATGGAAGATCAAAATTTTTATTAAAATAAATGAAAAATAATTTTGTAAGAAGATATGTGTGTAAGAAATTATCTGATTTCTACTTCTTAGAAAATCAATAAATTTATTTCTAGTCTCAATGCTATACTTGAGTTTTCCTTTTTAAATAAATTTGAATATCTTAGATATATTTAAAGAAAGATTATATAAAAAAATATGCAAATATTTTATTAATAACTTATGAGTTTTTTATTCACATTTATGAACTAGCTGGATATCTAAATTTTATTTTTATGCTTGAAAAGTAATTTTACTATTAAAAAAGATTTTAAGGAATTACATTCTATTTCTGTTAACTGATTGTTTTAATTATATAAAATAAAATTATAAAAAAATATTTGGTCTAAATTTATTTGACAACCATTTATTGTGTTTTACATAAAACAATATTTATGGTAAATTGGTACTTGTCAGTTTATTCTCTGAAACTTTGTTTATTAAATCTTAATAATTAGCATCATTGATAAAGATACAATATGGGTATTAATTTTCATTTTGTGTTCTTGAATTCAAATAAAAGAATTGTGTAATTAATGATTTCTAAAATGGAAAAAAAATTAAAAATACACATGTCATTCATTTAAGGTTTTTTATTTAATAGTGTTTTGCACAAATATTAAAATTATAATAGTTGAAAAATGGTGAATTTTTTGCTGAGTACATAATTTTACACTATTTTTATTATGACAAAATCCAGTCAAACTTTTAATTATGGTGAAATTAGTCATATCTCTTATTAAATTCATTAAAAATTATTCAATTTATTTAAATAGTGTACAAAAATTGCTAAAAAAAAGTGATAGTAATGACTTAATGGGATTATTCTTGTCATTTTAAGGGTTGATTCATGTTTTGGTTTTGAATTTTTTTACACTACTCAGAATCACTTAAAATCTTGGTAATTTGCTGTTGTGTGCAAAAACTGATCTCCAGATCATTTAAAACTTTTAAGGTGTGTGTCTTAGAATTACACTAAAAAGTTCATGCTGTTTTCATTATATTAAATGATTACCCTTGTTATTCAATATTCCTTTTTTTAAGGTTAAATTTCCCCTTTAGTTATAGTCATGAAATTCTTTATTATATAGAACTTGGGATACTTAATTTTTAAATGAAATAATCTAAATATTTAATTCATAAATAATTAGCTTAAAACTTTCATATTTTTTTATTAAAACAATGCATTTTAGAAATCTTATACTAATCTTTTAGCTAAAAATTTAATTTATATTTTTTATCCTTGTTCTTGAAAAGCTTCAATTACATTGACATTATTCAACTGGAGTTGAAAACTGCTAAGTAATGTGTGCAGTTAGAGGTTTTTCATTACCATTCATGCTTTGTAGCATTTGAAACAGACATGAAGTATGCATGGTTTTTTAGACAATCAAAAAGTATGCGTGAATTTGTATACGATGATGAGGCTGCAATTCAAGATAATAAATCTTATTTTTCACATTTATTTGGCTAGTTTTTCTGCACTAAATTTGTATTTTGACTTAACATTTCATAGATAGCAAGGCAACTGATAATTAGAACCCTTGCAGAAATACTTGAATATATAACCACTCGAGTTTTAAGCTATGCTGTCAAGTGTGTTCATTTATCTATTTGCATTATACACAAAATTCCCTACCATGGTTAATCACATTGCAATTATGAGTAGCAGCCTTTTACAATGCAAAACTCGTACCTAGCTTTGAGGAAAACTTGCGATGTTAACTATTCATTCAAAACGCGAAATGAGATCTCATAGAAATAGTGAAAACAAACGAGATGTGGAACGTTAGAAAATATTCTTCAGCTGCGAATCTGTTCATCTCTATTTGATCTACAGTATATTGAGAAAGCTGAAGTAATCGAAAAAACAATAAATTAAAAAAATATTAATGTGGGAAATGTCTTAAGAAATGATTCGATTCCTGAACTATTTTTCCAGCTTTTATGCATTAATGATTTTAAAAAGAAAGGCAATCTGCCGTTCTTGAAATTTAAAGGCTTCCAAAGTGGAATGTAAGATTGCTTAAATTAAATGCATATGCAACTAATTAGTATTCAAATCAGCCCTAATTACAAATATCCCATTAAATAGCTGGAGACCAAGATACTGATGTCTCATTCCATAATTCAACCCTGGACAAAAATTCATCATCCAAACAATATATTTAATTTGTGTAGATGTTCACTAACGCATCATAAACTATTTACACTTAGCATAAATAAGTGGTATTAACATCATGCCAATACGCTAACTAATTGGTTAACGCCCATAGCTTCGGTTTAACAATTCCTAGCCCACCTTGGATGTCGGAATCAATAGCCCGCATGCGCTGAGCATGTCGTGGGCGAAAGGCACTCATGACATCGTCTAGCGGCTGATACTCGTCAAAGTAAAGCTGTTGAGGAAACAATTTACTTATACCGAAATGATAGTGTAAAAGTAATTTGTGTAGGGAAACATTTTAAAATGAGTTATGTAGATTTAAATCTCATTAACAAAGAATAAACTTTCTAATTTGTGTCTTCAGAAATATAAGTTAACTTCCCATTATAAAATTTGTTTTCAGTTTGACCAAGAAATAATTAAATTAGATGACTTTATCATTAAAAAAAATTTAAATTTTATTCAGCTGATATACTTTTTTTGAATTATAGTTTTCGCTCTTATCATATTTATTTTAAATGCATTTTTAATGGTATTTTATAAATATTTTTACGCTAAGATAAAAAAAAAAAAAATTGTAAATGGGTATTATGTATTTAATTTTTAATAAAAATGATATTTTTACTTGTAAGATGTTGACTTTCCAGTGATCTTTGTCTTGCACTTTATACAACTTGCTGAAAATAATAATTTATCATTCTTTTAAAATACATATAATTGGGAATTATTATTTACAGAATAACTGTTTAATTTATGAGTTCAACATGTTTCAAATTGAATTTAAAGATGTTTGTGTGTCAAAAAATTAACGAGCTCATTATACTTCTTTTGTCCACCTTTGTAAAATTCGTTATCTAAATGATCTTATAACTTGACGATTTCTGTATTGTATAATACATTTAAAAATTGTAAAACCAATCATTTTGAAATCAGTAATGAATGCTGAATAAAAACATGGTTCTAATAAAACAAATAAAAAAAAAGTCTTTAATATCTAAATAAAATTAAATTTTTTTACTCCAGTAACTTTACAATAAATTTCTAAGCTAAATAATTTAAGAATGTGACTAGAAATATAGAACTAATGTTTCTAATAATTACTTTTGCTTAAATTAGCAATGAAACTTTAAAAAATAAAAACTTATTTGCAAAATTGTGAAATTTTTGAAAATTTCAAAATATAATAAACTTCCATTCTCATTAATTTCTACTTTTATACATTTTATTCGAGACTTTTATACATTTTATTCGAGATATATTTGTCATAGAAGCAATAATGCAATTTTTAAAAAAAAAAAAATATTGCCAGTCCTCTATTATTGTAATTTTGCAGTGTGGAAACAAATTCATTGTATTTTATATTAATACGTAATTAAAATTTTCTGAAGCTATTCTGTGCTAAAAATAAAAGCTGCTTAAAATGGTTCCAAAATTCTTAATTTCATTAAAAATTTTCAACTTATTTAAAAACATAAATTTTCATTTGAAGAATATTTTAAGTTTTGTAAAGACTTTAATATAATTACTAGTTGATCTGAATTATTTTATGTTTACTTTTAAGCATCTTCTATAAATATAATTAGAAGTATTTAAAACATTATTTGCATGCTTTGAAGATGGAAACATTCTTTTTTGAATATAAGTATTTTTCTCTCATGTTTAGATTTATACAAGCGATTTAAGACTAAAATTCTCCACATCATTCTCAGAAAAAAAATCAGTTTTTGAATATCAATGCTAACTAAATGTTATTAAATTACAACACTCAAATAACTTTTGTATTGTGAGTTAAATACTTTTTTATTATATACTCTTCTTGAAGGGCAAGTTTGTTTTTTCGCAAAAACTGGTGAAAAATAGCCGCTTATGTTAAATAATTGTGATTATAACGTAGTCTGTCTATTTTTTCAGGCATTATAGAAATAGTATAACGCCTGTGTTAGATACGCCCTTGTCAAAACTTTCTTCAATGTGTCACAAGACGCAGAAATTTTCGCCAAACATTACCGGCGAATTTTAAAATTTAATAGCATCTGGAAAGAAAGAGATTATGGTTATAATAAGCAGTACTTTTCGAACGAGTAACCTATATAACTTGTTGAGCAACTAATTATTTCTTCTCAATCCTTTAAAATACATATTTAATTATATGAATATTTATTTTATGTTATATAATAATAAATTATGACATTTCAATTTACTATGTCAAATAGAATTGTAAGTTTGTCAAAAATCAACGAGCACTTCACTTAACAATGCCAACTGTGCGAGCAGTCATTTTGCAAGAATATTAAAACTTGATGTCCATTTTTTTTCTGTATACTAATAAAGTTAATAAAACTAATCATTCTAAAGTTAGTAATGAATGCTGAAAAAAACATGGTTTAAAAACAAACAAATAAAATAACCATTAAAAATAACTATTTTCAAAATAAAAGAATTCCAATAACTGTGATTTTTCCTCCTGTAACTTGTGATAATTTTCTAATTGAAGAATGCAATCAAAAAGTGAGAACTAATATGCTTTTATAATTTTTAATTATTTTTGTTTGTTTTACGTATTTTCATACTTAAGACAATTAGTTGTTTTTATTTTCATTTATTTATTTATTTTTTATTATTATTTTCTTTTATATAAGCATAAATTGTTCAAATGATTTGTTTAAAATTTTCTTTCATATAAATATAAATTTCTCAACATATTTTATAGTTTCTTTAAAAAAGCTTTACTATAAAATACAATAATTTTATCTGATAACATTGAATTTCAATTTACCAATTTTTACAAAATAAGATCTGTAATGAAGTTCTTTCGAAATCCCAGATATCAGTATTTTCTTTTTCACAAAGCACCATAAGTTTAAAAATGCATGCTTAATTTTGAAAAATCTTTTTTACAAGTGTTTGAAAAAAAATTTCTTATAATTTTCTGTCGAACGTGTAAATAACTCTAGAAAAAACATGATTTTGCAAGTTTTAATAAGATGTATGGCATGGACCTTTATTTCGCAATCCTTACCTAAATATAATGCAAAAATATAAAAGTGTGATTTTTTGGTTAAATAACATTGAAAACTCATTTTCCAAACAGTTCTTTAATAATAAGCTAAGCAAAAAATTTTCTCTTAATTATTTTATATCATGTATACATGACAGTTAATATTGTTTTACTAATTTCTTCTATATTTTGCATATCTTTAATTTTAAACAAATAATATGCTTCAGGAATTTGCATGCATATGATAATAGTAATATAAATTTAGTCTAACATACAAATACTTTACTTGAGAAAAATATTGGAAGTTGAAACTAGTTTATAATATAATATTATTTTTAAAAATGAAATTATATGGTTATTTTTTTTTTTTTTTTTGGAACAGTTTGTATTATAATATAAAGTAATAAGTTGTTTCGAAATAACCTGTGTGAAAGAAATTAATTTTAAAATTCAGCCAACTAGATATATAATTTTTTTTCCTTAAATTATGCAATTAAAGTATCAGTATTAAATGAAAAAAAATTATTAAATACAGTTCAAATATATTTATTCAAAAATTTAAAACAAATTAACTAGAGAAAATTATAATGATGAAATATGTTGACATACAAATTGAATATACTTCTCTAATTATAAAAAATATTTTCTTAAAAAGGAAACGAGTATAACACATTATCAAAATTTATACTGCATAGAGTTTTTTAACTGGAAAGTATTTTTTTTTTAAAAATTTAATTACTTTTCTCTCACATTTAAATTTATTCTTTTATTATTTAAGAATAAAATTCACATCACAATCTTATTGGAATTCAGTTTTTTTAACATCAATGCGATCTAAATGTTTCATTACACTCAAATAAATACAATTATTACGAACTGAAATTCTTTTTCAATGTATACTTTAAATAAACGTCCAAAATTTTTGTCAAAACTGTAATTGGTAGGTAATACTAATTCATTCCACCATCTGTTCATATACAAACGTCTAAATACACTACTGGCCATTAAAATTGCTTCACCAAGAAGACGATATGCGACAGACGTGAATTTTATACCAAAGGAAGAAGTTGCTGTGATATGCAAATGATTAGCTTTTCAGCGCATTCAGACAAAGCAGGCGCCAGTAGCGACACCTACATTGTGTTTAAATGAGGAAATTGTTCAGCCGGTTCCTCATACACAAATTGCATTTGAACGTTGTTGCCTGGTGAAAAGTTGTTGTGATGCCTCGTGTAAGAAGAAGAAATGCGTACCAACGCGTTTCTGACTTTGATAAAGGTCGAATTGTAGCGTACCGGGATTGCGGTTTATCTTATCGCAGTATTGCTGCTCGCGTCGGTCGAGATCCAATGACTGTTAGCAGAATATGGAATCGATGGGTTTAGGACGGTAATACGGAACGCCATGTGGGATCTCAACGGCCACCTATCACTAGCAGCCGAGAAGACAGGCTTATTATCCGCATGGCCGTAATGGATCGTGCAACCACGTCATGAGCCGTGAGTCAAGAAACGGAGTCGTTTGAAAGACAACAAGTGTCTGCACGAACAGTTCGACGACGTTTGCAGCAGCATGGACTCTCAGCTCGGAGACCATGGCTGCGGCTTCCCTTGACGCTGCGTCATAGACAAGAGCGCCTTCAATGGTGTGATCAACGACAAACCTGGGCGCACGAATGGCGAGACCATCATCTTTTCAGATGAATCTAGGTTCTCTGTACAGCATCATGATGGTCGCATCCGTGTTTGGCGGCATCGTGGTGAACGCACACTGGCAGCGTGCATTCGTCATCGTCATACTGGCCCATCACCTGGCGTGATGGTATGGGGTGCCATTGGATACACGTCTCGGTCACCTCTTGTTCGCATTGATGGTGCTTTGAACAGTGCACGTTACATTTCTGGTGTGTTACGACCCGTGGTTCAACCCTTTATTCGAGCCCTGCGAAACCCTATGTTTCAGAAGGATAATGCCCGACCGCATGTTGCCGGTATTGTACAGACCTTCCTTGATACGGAACATGTTCAGCTGTTGCCCTGCCCAGCACGTTCTCCAGATCTTTCACCAATAGAAAACGGCTGGTCAATGGTTGCCGAGAGACTGGCTCGTCACCAAACGCCAGTCACTACGGTTGATGAACTGTTGCATCGTGTTGAATCTGCATGGGCATCTGTACCTGTACATGCTATCCAATCTCTGTTTGACTCAATGCCCAGGCGTATAACTGCTGTTATTATTGCCAGAGGTGGTTGTTCTGGGTACTGATTTCTCAGGATCTATCCAGCCAAATTTTTTGAAAATTTAATCACTTGTTATTTCTAGTATAATATATTTGTCCAATAAATATCATTTTGTTATCTGCATTTCTTCCTGGTGTAGCAATTTTAATGGTCAATAGTGTATAAAGATTTATTTTTCTTGTTGGCGAAAATAATCTTTGGCACTTAACTTTTTCAATAGTATTTAATACAGATATACCTTTTTGTAGATTGTTAAAGATATAAGCATGTTGTCGGGCATCGAACCCGGGAACTTATGCTTCAAAGAGAACTCTCCTGTCACTAGGCTTCGAAGAATCTCTGCATGCAATATTCGAAATAAAATTTCCAAATTCTGAAATTCCAGCAGTGGTGATTCTCCATTTATTTTATGAAAAATTTTCTATCTTTAGCTACATCAGGAAATTTTTTCACGTATTTATTGGTGAAATGCATGCAAAGCATTTTACCCTACAGAAAGGGAAATTTAAATGAGTACATTTAGGCTTAACGAATGACGTAGCGTTACGGAGTCCGAGGGAGCGACGGCTTTGGGCGAACATAATTTTCTCATAAACTATCATGCCTGTAACTTTATTCTTTCCATTTTGAATAGATATATTATTTTTCATGAGAGATTGAAATTTGGTCTATTTGTCAATCTACAGTCATTTTTCGCACACGATATACCAGTTTAAATTGAATTCCGAACCACTACAAAGGTTTTTAATTATAAATATTTATATACTTTATCTTCTTATGGAATTCAAGCGGATTATTTGTCAAATTTGCATCATTTCATAGCAATAAATATAGAATAATAATGTCAATATTTCATATAAAAACAATCTTACTTATAAAAAAAGAAAATGATGGTATTATAATTCCACTATTTTTTCGTTTTGTTATGGGTAGAATTACCGTTTATATAAATTTTTTTTGACTTTTTAATTTAAAAAAAAAATTACTTATAGTTGCCTTCACTTTCCAATTTTTAGGCAATCAAAATAATTATAGCACATAATAATAGTTTCTTTTTTTCAATTTTAAGTATAGTTGTATGAAATAAGCTTAAAATTTAATTTTGTGGATTCCTTTCGTTGGCGGTTGAAACGCTTATATTGCATCAAAATAATCGATAATTTTCTGAGTGAATGGAATTAATGCTCTCGATGCATCTGGATAGTCCGATAACTTTATTTAATTGATATAACTAAGCGTCATTAAACAAGTTTTTAATTTATTATGATTAATTATAAGCATTGACTTTATTTGTATTTGATTAGCTTTTCAAAACGAGGTTTATACATTAAAAGTTTTAATATTTTTGCTGGATTTAGTAATGATTGTCAACAATAATTTTTCTGTGTCGTTTGATGATTTGTCTAAATATAAAGAACAATATTTGCATTGTTACGCATTATTTTTGTAATTATTTTAGTATTTTACGATATTCTCAAGGCATTCTATATTATCTTGTCACTGCCTTTCTCCTGCCTCTTCCCTGTCGAAAATGGAACGTGCTTTGTTTCCACGGCAACGGACATTCGCAGACAAATTGGCGGAAGTTATTTTCGTGGTAGACATACGGTATACTTTGTATTCCCTTAAAATATGTATTTACTTACTTCTGAAATTTATATTTAATTTTTTTTTATTTAAATATGTTTAAGATTTATGCTGAAAGCTAAAATTTTGTTTTTGAAATTTATTAGGAATTAGCTGATAATAGTTTTGATTTTCGATTTCATTACAAATGTCACATAAATATTAATTTAATGAAACGTTTAAAATTTTCCTTGTCTACTCGCCTTATCTGGAAGTGTTTTTCTTGATGATTCTATTTGCCCTGCCCCCCAAATTTTTAGGCTAATCCTCCAAATAAATGAATGATTTTTTTTATTCTATAATCAGCCCTTTTAATCCTACCGTATTTTTTTATTAATTATGTATTTTAATAAATTAGGCTGATTTGAAATTTTCCATCAAGAAAGGTTTATTTATTTACTTTTTATTATTATCGAATATTTCCTTCATGATTGTCATCATTTTGCTTATTTAAATATCTGATTTTCGGTCAGCATCTGTTTTGCTTACAACGATAATTTCAGTAGTAAAATTACATATTTCAATTAAAAAACTTATTAAGTTTATAGAAAGTGCTACTGTTCATTTTTGTAATTCCAATTTCATTTCAAATTTTGATAAGTATTTTATACTTTTTTAAAATTTATTAAAAGATGTGCGGAATTTTTGTTCGGGTTTTAAATTAAAAGCGAACAGGATCATTTTCTTCTGGGAAAAATTCTAATTTGTATTGCATAAGAAATCTTATTTTTCTACTAGCCATCAACTATCCCGTTCGTGACCAACGTCTCGTGGACGCGACGCAGCGATTCCACTCTTATCAGACCAGCGTCGCTTCCACGCGAAGAGCTCCGATTGATATGGAGAGACCAGCGTCGCGTCTGCGTAATCGGAAATCGGAACGTTTTATTTAAATTTTTAAATGCTACTAGATGGCGTTGAACGGCAACGGTTTTCACAACGGTCGACTCATATGGTATTTGACCTTCATGAACGGGCATTAGTTTGTGTTCTATGCTTCTGTATTTGATATATTTATTGATGTAAACAAAGTGAGAATCACGGCTCTTTAAAGGGCTGGGATTTATTTCGCGCTGTGTTTATATTTTGACAGATTGTGGAAATTTAGGAAACGCTTATTAGTTAAAATGTTGGGGTAGAATTGCGTTTGCCTTTTGAGGTTTGATAGAGCGAGTTATGTAATATATTCGAAGGTAAAAGGCGAGAAAATATCTGCTTTGGAATTACGATCCAGAGTTATTCATCAAATAATAGGAAAATTAACAAACCCAAGGAGTTCAATATCTTGTCCAAAATTACCGGGCATTCAAACATTTCGTCTAACTGGTAGACATTTTCCAAAAATTGATATTGATAGGAAAGGAAATAAAAGTAGAAGAAGATGTGTCGTATGTGCTAAAAAAAAATCGAAAACAAACATCATATTATGAATGAAAACAAACATCATATTATGAGTGGAAAATATGCAATGTTACACTCTGTGTGGATCCTTGTTTTGAACTATATCACTACAGCAGAATTTTTAAATTTCGTTTTTATTCAGAATATGTTATTATTCTTAATTTCCTCTTTTTTATTTCGTGTTTGTAATATTTGCAGCTTTGTTTTATTGTGTATAGTATTTGTTTACATGTGCATAGTAATAATTTTAGTTTTTTGCATATTTCATTCATTTGTATTAACGTTGTATTTTTTATTTTAATACATATTAAATAGCAGTGTAGTATATATATAATTTATAGATTTGGAGTCTTTTTTATAAAAATGCTGATTTTATACGAATTTTTTTGTAAAATTAGGCTTAAGTGCTTAAAATGCGCGGCTCCGTTTCAGAGCGTTCGGTCCCGTGACTGAGTTTTATTTCCGGCGCGCTGGTCCTCAAGAGGCTATACATTAGTAAAGAAGAGGAATCGACTTTCTAAAGAAAAAAATTAATCCGATTTAAGCTTTAAATGTTTTTTTGTTGATTTTTCTATACAAATTTGATGTAAAATTAATTTTCCTCTCTCAAAATTAATAATTGTTCCTTTATATTTTCAATTTTTTTTATCAAGTAGAACCTAATTTATTCGGATTAATTTTTCTGTTATCTTTTTTGTTTCCTATAAAAATCACATAAAGTGAGAATAACTTTCTTGTTTAAAATATTTTGTGATATAAGCACTATATATTTAATTTATCTGAAGTTTTAAATTATCAGATTATGGAATGTTGAATATAACAGCAGTTTGGTCCTTTTACTCACGTTTAAAGAATAATAAAATATATAATTAAATATTTTACTATATATATAATTAAATATTCTTTTAAGTATTGGTGGACTTAATATTTCCTATGTAGTAAGATTATTCCAGATAACCATGCCTAGTTCTGATTATTTCCAATTCAACGTTAATAGTAATGATTATGTTTCCCATTGAGAAACACAGTTTTAGGAAAATTAATGCTTCATAATTCATATCCTTTATTAAAAAAATGCAATAAATTAATTTTCTACTTATGCAGTCAGTAATATAAAGCGATCATGAAGACAAATAAAATGTTAAGGATTGCTCATCGTATTATACAAAGGTTGTACTATCCTCTATAACAGGGATGGCCAAGACGTCGACCGCGGTCGACTGGTAGACCGCGAAGACATTTTAGGTAGTCCACGCAACCATCCCGATAATGACCTCGTATATTAACAATTTAATTTATGACTTATGACATAGAATCAATGAATTATTTAAAATAAAAATTTACTTCAATCTACGCTTTAAAACCCACAACAAACTGTGCAAGGATTTACGATTTAAAGATTTATGATTAAAGGTTTACGATTTAAAACCTAAAACGGACATGATAAGCACGATTAAAACATTAAAAAAAAACTGTAGAAAGGTATACATTTTAATTAAGAAAACATAAATTGAGAAACTTCAAAAACATGGAGGAAGAGTGCATCCATAATCCAAACCGAGACTTCGAAGATTTCGCTAAATACTTACTTGTTTTGTTTGAAGAATTTGAAAGAAGATTCTCTGACTTAATTATAGGTTGATAGAAATACTCAATTTTGTGATATTTCCATTTAATGAAAATGTCAACATTGATGGAGTATCTGAAAAAAATAGGACATTTAATAGATACCACTTCAGAAACGGTCGAATAAGAAATTATTAAATTAAGATTCGATATATTCTTAAATCCAGAGCATATTTAGCGATATTGATTTTTGGAAATTAATTTCTGAGGAAACGTTTCCAAATATTTACAAATTCAGTTTGTATTTGAAATCATACTTTGGATAGACGTATCTTTGCGAATCTGCTTTTTCAACCATGAACGCCATAAAAACTAAACATCGGTCGCATTTAACAGATGAACATTTAAATTCGTGTTTATGCATTGCAATAAGCTCGTATCAGCCACAATATGATAAACTTGTCGCAGATATACAGTGCCAAATTTCAACTAAACGAAGTGAATAGGATGGTCAGTTTTTGATATATGGATACTTTGATTATTTTCGTCAGTAACTTTTTATTTTGTTAATATTAAGTTTTTTTTTTTTAAAAATTACATAATTTACCATTTTTCCTTGTTACCGAAAATAAATATGTACGTTAATTTAGCTCTGCCATTGGTAGACCACCTTCGATTTTTTAAATGTGGAGTAGACCCCGGCTTCCAAAAGTTTGGCCACCCCTGGTTTATGTGAACTCATTTTACTCCTATTTAAAGAATAGTATGCAATAAGTGAATTAAATATTTAATTTCTTTTAAGTCTTAAGTATTTAATATTTCCTATGTAGTTTGATTATCTGCGAATCCATTAACAGCAATATTTGTTCCAGATGATGCTCATTCACTCCCAAAAATTTGTATCAAACGAATAATATATACAAGCTATATTAAACATAAAAAGTATTTCTTGGTACTTGCGAATCATTCCGTCGATCATTTCAGCGGGAAAAATATGTCACATGCGGCAAAATGCCCTAAATTTTCGGATTTCTTATGTAGCCCAGATAAATACTCAATACCAGGTTTTAAATTTGAATCATTTTTTTCAAAATGTGAAGAAAAAAGAGCAAATTTTTGTGTCTTCACTAAAACAAATAGTTAAGTTTTTTCCCCCGATTCATATTCTAATTTTTACATTGGCATGGTTACTAGAAACGAATCTTAAAACGTGCTAAAATTAAGGCCGACGAACACAAAACGTTAGCTTATGGAATTGATCAGTGGATGTTATCACTAAGCTGTAATATATGGAGCTAAATCGCAAAGTTTTAAACGAAAATGGTGGATGACATAATACGCCATTTCACTGATACTGCGTGAGCCAATTATGAGCGTATATTCGTCGTAGCTTTTTCTCCTTCTAACTCACAAAATTTAAATTCACGTGAGTTTCAGCGATCGGGTCTCAAAATCTTATATTTCGTGGCAATATAAAAAAAATTGTAATGTTTTGAAGAGATAACAAACAGGAATACAAGTTTCTGATGATACTTGCCCACGAAACTTAGTTATATTCGAATATCTCCTGGGAATATAAAAGAGACAAGAACTTAAATAATAAATATTCTATATAACTTAATTTGTAGATAATAATTAATTAAAATGTAATTTATGTTTCCTAAAATGATCGCAATAAGCTCTTTTAGGAAACATAAATTACTAACAAAAAAAAAAATTCCAGTTTTAAAAAATATTTAAGTTTTTATTTGAAGATAAACTAAAACAATTATTTTGTGTTTAAAAATTGTATAATACTTAGTTGAGTGTTATATTGTAAATTTTGACACAGAAATAGCTAAGAAATAACGATGAAAAAAACAACACATAATTGATTTTGCTGACATGTATTATTTTAGGGTGCACACAAACTTTCTGAATTTCATTTGCATTTTGTTTTTCTTTTTCCATTGTTTTGAATTTTAGAGTAGGTTCATGGGTCGTTTCCTCTTTCATTCATACGAGAGCCATGAGCGCCAAATGAATGAGTTTATGGCAGCACTCTCTGTTACACTCGTCAATTAAACTGCGAGAAAAGCATTCATTTTCCTTGGATACATGGAAGCACTTTTCTCTTTATATTTTGATCTTTTGAATACCTCTAAAAAATTTTCCCATTGTCGAAAAGACGCTATCCTTCCATATAAATTGACATATCCACAACTGTTTCCAAACAAATGCAATGTAAACATTTGTTTAATATTGTATTTAAGAGTGCCTTCTTGACAAACTTGGAGATTTTTGTTCGGCTATCGATTTTATTGGTGATTTTTATTGGCACAGAACAATAAATTGTTCTGTTGCAACTAGAATACGATTGGATTTTGCCCTGTTTGGTGATTATTTGTGACTACAATTTGGCGAGAATCAAAGGTTAAGCAAACGAAAGGTTAAAAGTTTTAGCAAACACGTTATCCTTAAATAATGAATATCAATTTCAAAAATGACAATTTAAAAATCTATCACCGAATTCTATGGCAGTTTCAATGATAAATGGCACTTAACAGCAAATGTTTGGAAACAGTTGCTGGATATGACGTCACAACAAATGTCGTCTATTATCGTAAACACTATAGACGTGCTTATGTCAATTTGTAAACTTTAATTGTTTTAAAATTTTATTCTTAAAACAATAAAAAAAACTAAAAAATTCCTGTTTTACGGATGATGCTTCCATTAAAAATTAAACCACACAGAGGACTAATAGAAATTTTAAAATACTTCACTTTGACAACATGTCTTGAATAGAGGCTTTTCGTCAGTTTATGCTGATCTTGTGTTTTACAAGTTACGTGAAGTATATTATATAATTATCGTGGTTGAAAGGTACTGTTTATCATAACCCAAATGTTTTTAATGCTTGAATTTCGCAAAAAAGTTGTTAAAGTTTAGTTTGTTGATAAAGTAAATAATGGAAAAGAATGTTCACACGCACAGAGTACGTAATAAAAGTATTTATTTTAATTAAACAATATGTAATTCGCATTGATTTTATTGTGATTGAAAATTGATTTTCTGAGATTCACACGAAGCTGAAATTAGTCTTAAACTGCTTGTAAAAATCTAAATGTGAGAGAAAAATACTAACATTCCAAAAGAAAATATGCTGTATAAATTTCGATACTGTGTTACACTTTTTAAGAATACAGTTTTATAAGGATGTTCAAACTTCATGTTTCCTCTCGCTAATCTGTTTTTATTTTTAAACAAAGACTTTATTCATTTTTCTTCATCAATTCTGATAATTTAAATGCGCTATTTAAGAAAATAAAATTAGATTCCTTATTTTTTAAATTACATTTAAATTTAAGAGTTTTACAGACTCTTTCGAGACAATTTATATGTTTAAATTATGATACAAATTTATATATTTAGTTATATTCCAAAAGAAACAGTCAGATAATTGAAAAATTCAAAAGAAAATTAATAGGGAATTATAAATCAGTTTCAACTTAAAAAAATTTAGATCAAGAGAAATGTATATTTATGTTAGACTAAATATACATTAAAAGTATTATATATAAATGAATTCCCAAAGCATATTATTTGCTTATGGGAAAAGTATGTAAAATATCGAAGAAATTATTAAAACGATATTAACTCTCATGGACATTTACTAAATAAATTTGATACGAAATGTTAAGAAAAATTTTTGATTGACTTGATACTGAATAGAGTATTTTGAATTCAATGAACTTGGAAATAAATTTTTTGATGTAAAACTGCCTTTTATTCCTGAAATCCTGAATTAAAAATTATTAAATTTTAAAAATTAATCAATTTATATTTCTTTGTATATATTTAAGTATTATTTTTTTTTAATTTACGAGATTAATTTAAATTTTCCCCTGGAAATGACATTTATATTGTGTTAATTCCACTTTCCTTTCAGTAGAAATAGAATATTTTCCCAACAGCTGAATGCCGTATTTTTCTCTAAATAATATAAAAGGCTTTTTAAGAAGCAATATCTGATTTCTGTGAAAATTTAACCTTTTCATCCAGATGGTACAACTGTTGTATCACGAAAGTGAGTGTCTCTGAGGACGGCTATGGTACAACACTTGTACCATGGATTTTTTTTTCTCCCTTTTAAGCGCGCGCAACTTTCTCCGGCTCAAATTTCTCGGGGCAGTTGAGGGAGATTTAATTGCTGCTCTTTTGTGCCTGAAAGTCGTAAAAACTGGGGACTGTGGAGATAGTGATTCTGATTGTTGTGATGAATCTGAATTCAAGGATAGTAGTTTTCGTGACGATAATAATAATGCAGATTCCTCGGTATCATTTGATTTTAATTGGCGTAATGCTAAAACAGAAGAAAAACCTATCATTTCAAAATTTATGGGAGACATAATAAAATATGCTAATAAAATATAAAAATTAAAAAAAAGAACAAAAAAGATATAGACTCTTTTTCAGGGACAAAATACTTATAAATTATAAAAATACACTACTGGCCATTAAAATTGCTACACCAGGAAGAAATGCAGATAACAAAATGATATTTATTGGACAAATATATTATACTAGAAATAACAAGTGATTAAATTTTCAAAAGTTTTGGCTGGATAGATCCTGAGAAATCAGTACCCAGAACAACCACCTCTGGCAGTAATAACAGCAGTTATACGCCTGGGCATTGAGTCAAATAGAGATTGGATTGCATGTACAGGTACAGATGCCCATGCAGCTTCAATACGATGCCACAGTTCCTCAATCGTAGTGACTGGCGTTTGGTGACGAGCCAGTCGCTCGGCAACCATTGACCAACGTTTTCTATTGGTGAAAGATCTGGAGAACGTGCTGGCCAGGGCAACAGCCGAACAAGGAAGGTCCGTACAATACCGGCAACATGCGGTCGGGCATTATCCTGCTGAAACGTAGTGTTTCGCAGGGCTCGAATAAAGGGTAGAGCAACGGGTCGTAACACACCAAAAATGTAACGTGCACTGTTCAAAGCACCGTCAATGCGAACAAGAGGTGACCGAGACGTGTATCCAATGGCACCCCATACCATCACGCCAGGTGATGGGCCAGTATGACGATGACGAATGCACGCTGCCAGTGTGCGTTCACCTCGATGCCGCCAAATACGTATGCGACCATCATGATGCCGTACACAGAACCTGGATTCATCTGAAAAAATGACGTCTCGCCATTCGTGCGCCAAGGTTCGACGTTGATCACACCATTGAAGGCGCTCTTGTTTATGACGCGGCGTCAAGGGAAGCCGCAGCCATGGGTTCCGAGCTGAGAGTCCATGCTGCTGCAAACGTCGTCGAACTGTTCGTGCAGACACTTGTTGTCTTCCAAACGACCCCGTTTCTTGACTTACGGCTCGTGACGTGGTTGCACGATCCATTACGGCCATGCGGATAATAAGCCTGTCTTCTCGGCTGCTAGTGATAGGTGGCCGTTGAGATCCCGCATGGCGTTCCGTATTACCGTCCTAAACCCATCGATTCCATATTCTGCTAACAGTTATTGGATCTCGACCGATGCGAGCAGCAATACTGCGATAAGATAAACCGCAATCCCGGTACGCTGCAATTCCACCTTTATCAAAGTCAGAAGCGTGCTGGTACGCATTTCTCCTTCTTACACGAGGCATCACAACAACTTTTCACCAGGCAACAACGTTCAAATGCAATTTGTGTATGAGGAACCGGTTGAACAATTTCCTCATTCAAACACAATGTAGGTGTCGCTACTGGCGCCTGCTTTGTCTGAATGCGCTGAAAAGCTAATCATTTACATATCACAGCACCTTCTTCCTTTCGTATAAATTTCACGTCTGTAGTATGTCGCCTTCTTGGTGTATCAATTTTAATGGCCAGTAGTGTAGATTATATATATATATATATATATATATATATATATATATATATATATATATATAT
>JAPDSC010141619.1:147940-193460 GCA_026290005.1 Latrodectus geometricus
TATATATATATATATATATATATATATATATATATATATATATATATCCGTGTGTGTGTATACAAAAAATTTCTTATTATTACTGTTCTGTCTTCTTAGAACATTCGTTCTTGATGCCTTAGATTTTTAGTTATACTTTTTATAAGTTTAAAGTTAACTCACATATAATTTAACAAATTACATCACATATAATTTATATCACATATTATAATTTAACAGCATCTTCAGAAATCGACCTCTTATTCTTGTTTTTATTAAATCTCTTAACTTACAGTTGCCACTTTACACAATACAAACTACATCAAACAAAATAAATATCGTTGCAGTTACAACATCCTCCCACCTTTGGATTGGGAGTTTCTTAAATCACAATCTAAACTTAATACTTAAATCTACACTTAACAATAAATGAATGTTCAAGATAAATATTTCAAATCACAAGTCCAATTTTACAGGAACCTTTATAATTCTCCCGGACCGGGTTTTATCACATTTATGGTCAAAGTCTATCTTGTTTGATAAACCTTTCTGTGTAGGCTCAATTTTTTCTACTCGTTGTTCTAGTCCTGAAAGTTTAATTCGGTCTTCTGCTTGTTTAACGCTCAGTTCTAATGGGTAAAGACGTTGCAATGGTCTGATGATTTCACCAGTAGCCATTCATAGTTTTGCCACTCTTCTTATATTGTCTCTTCCAGGATAAAGTTCCAAGACTTTAGCAATGGGCCAGTTCAATCGTTTCTGATTATCAGAACCAACGAGTACAATGTCTCCAGGAGATATCTCTTGACGCTTTGAAGTGAACGGTGGATTCTTCACTAGTTCTCCCAAATACTCTTCCTTAAATCTTCGTCTTAATTTCTGTCTTAAACACTGTAGATAGTGCGCTCTTCTCAAAATACATGCTCCATCTACAGCATCTATGTCTTCAGTTTTGCTTTCTTGAATATCTTGAATGAAAAGTGCCGGTGTTATGGCCCTTAACTCATTAGGATCATCATACAAGTAGGTTAGAGGTCTACTGTTGATCGTAGCTTCAATGTCTCACAGTACAGTGACCATTTCTTCGTAGGTTAGACATGCTCTTCCCAGTGTCTTACGCAGCAACTCCTTGACAGATCTTACTAAACGCTCCCACCAACCGCCGTACCACGGTGCAGAAGGGGGACTGAAACGCCACTTTATCTGATGGAGAGCGCATTCTTCTTCAATTCTCTTCCAATCTAACTCTTGAAGAGATCTTGCTGCTCCTACGAAGTTAGTCCCATTGTCTGTATACATAAAGGATGGCCTTCAACGTCTTGCAATGAAGCGCCTCAGTGCTTGCAAAAATAACTCTAAAGAGAGACTGGTTACCAATTCAAGGTGGAAGGCACGATAGACACCGCAAGTGAATAACACAATCCAGGCTTTCTTTCCTTTCTTCAAATAAAGGGGTCCAGCCAAGTCAGAACCAGTTACCTGAAAGGCTGATACTTGCTTTACCCTTACATTAGGTAATGGCGACACTTCAACTTCAACTTGCTTCGATGAAAACCTCTTACATGGCATGCACTGATACAAAACTTCACTAACCACTCTTCTTCCCCGTGGAATCCAATATCTTCTACGTAATGCCGACAACGTACACTGCACTCCACTGTGGCATGCTTCTTTATGAGTCTGTTCAATTAGAGGTCTTACGATAGGATGGTCAGGCAATACAATAGGACAAGTGAAATCTTCTGGCTCTTCAGTGAGTACCAGTCTTGTTCTCACTCGTAAGAGATCTTCTTTCTCTACGAACTGTATGCTCTTGCAGTATTTGTTCTTATTCTTCAACCACCACTCGGACTGGATAACCTTGATCAACACTTTTTCTGCCTCCATTATTTCTTCACCAGAAAGATTCGATTTCTTCTTTGTCTTCAATTTGCAGTTGGAAATGAAACGCATCATCCACGCTACCATTCTTACAATTTTTCGGTAGGCTGAAAAGTAACCCAATCTTGCACTAAAATCATGCTCTTAAATAACCGTTGCATTTGCGATAGCTGTTTTCTTCCTTTCAACCAAAGCTTCTTCAGGTATGGGAGTGGACACGAAAGTCGGCCAGCAACATTCGGTCTCAAGTAGCCATGCTGGCCCCTCCAACCATCGAGAGGTCACAAACTCCTTCCAACAACAAGAACGAGATGGTAAGTCAGCAGGGTTCTTCTCACCCGGAACAAATCTCCAATTGTTTGCTTCAGTTAAGAATCGTATTTCTTTCACCCTGTTCCCAACAAAAGTGTTCCACGGCTCGTTTTCTTTAATCCAACTCAGCACTACAGATGAATCAGACCATAAGAAATATCTTAATGGTTTTTCCACACTTTGAAAAATCGTACGAGCCAACCTCGCTCCAATGGCCGCCGCAAGCAACTTCATTCTCGGGATTGTTGGCATTTCAATCGGTGCAACTCTCGACCTAGATGCTACAAATCGAACAGATACTTCACCTCCCTCTTCAACGCTTCTTATGTAAGCACAGCAAGCATAAGCAGATTTCGAACCATCAACGAAGATATGTAAGGTAGCATTCTCCACTACTCCAAACAACAAACGTCGTGGTACTCGTACTTCATGGATCAACGACATCTCTTTAACCCACTTCTTAAAGTTAAGCTGAAACTCTTCGGGAAGCTCTGTGTCCCATGAAAATTTAAGTTTCCAAGGTTCTTGTAATAGCAGTTTGGGTAGTAATAGCACAGGAGAAACAAGTCCAAGAGGATCATAAACGCTGTTCACAATGGACACCAGTGTTCTCTTAGTCAATTTGACGGGAATTTTCTTCGGTTCTATGCAACGGATGTTATCTTCTGTAGTGTTCCATTTTAACCCTAATATCATTTGTTCTTCATTGCTATCACCAGTGTATGCCCAACATCTCAATTCAAATTTCCCTTCGTCCATGATTTCTTTTGCTTGACTCACAACTTGATGTAATTCCCTTTCATCTGTTACACTAGTAACAAGGTTGTCAACATAGAAACCATTCCTCAGCTTTTCACTCGTAAGACAAAATCTTCATCTTGATATTTTTCTAAACTCAGATGATGCTTGATTGTAGCATTCAGCAGAAACAGACTTGAGGAGACTCCGAAAACTACACGACAGTGGCGAAAAATTTCGATTTCATTTCTAGTTTCGTCTTTCCACCATAAGAATCTTAAAACATCTCTGTCACTGTTTAATTTCAAACTCAACTGAAGGAAAGCTTGTTTGATGTCAGCAGACAGTCCTATAGCGCCTAGTCTAAAATAATTTTTCCTAGCAATGGAAAAATTTCTGATGTCAAACTTGAACCCACGCTGAGACATTCATTTAGAGATACACTTCCAGCTTGCCTCGATGACGATGACGCATCGAACACAGGTCGAATCTTAGTTGTTGCACTTGAAAGCTTGATGACCGGTCGATCGGGCAAATAATAACTCACATTCGGTTCTTTCTGAGTTAGCACAGCTTCGATAATTCCTTCAGATTTCCATTGACGTAACACATTGTCGCACGCTCCGAAATTCCCATCTTTTAGCAAGTTCTTAGTCGTAGATTGTAACCTTCTTTCAGCAACGTCATAATTGTTGCCAAGAGGTGGATGGCCTGCTAACCATGGCAAAATTACTTCATATCTGTTGTCAGAATCTTGCGAAATGGTCTCTTGAAATTGTAGAAGAGTATCTCTATCCACATCCTTTTTAGATATATTCTCGATTGGGTCTTTGATGCCTAAAACTTCTAGATCCCACAGCTTTGGTATGTCTCTTTGCATACTCAAGGAAACCATATTCACTGCGCTTTTCTTTCCTTTCCTTCCTAATACACTCCAACCTAACTTAGTTTCAATCGCAGTGACTCCTGAACTAAAAACTTCAATTTTTCCTGTTAGGATCTTGGCCAAGGCATCAACTCCAAGTAAAATCCTGAATGGTGGATTTCCTGGACCAACATCAGATAACTTAATTTTACGGCGGACCAATTCATCTAATAAATTACGGTCTCGAACTCTCGGCAAAGCGGTACAAATTACATCTTGATTCACTAAGGATACTTTACATGAAGACATGTTACATGCATTTTGCAAAACGACATCGTACACTTGATGTACTGCTGCTGCAGTTTGTACACCTCCAAACAGGCTTTGGGACATCACTTCTTGACTGAAAGGTATGAGTTGCAGTTCTTCAGCCAAACTCGATTCTATGTAAGATCGATGGGATCCGTCATCAAGCAAAGCTCTGACAAACCTTTGCTTATCATTGTTCCTTATGATAACATCAAAGTCTTTAAATAACTTCATCTGATCCTTCAGAAGACAAGGTACTTGTACTTGTGGTCGTCTCAATCCTCTTCATACCTAACTCAGGACACATTACTTCATAGTGCCACATTACTTTGGACACTTTAAGGAAAACCGGCATGAATTTGCTCTGTGGCCAAAAGAAAAACAAACAAAACAACAATTTTTCTTAAACAAAAGAGATTTCTTTTCATCAATCGACATTGATGCTGCTTTTCCACATGTATGACTCTTATGAGATTTTCCACAGAAAATGCAAACTTTGTTTGGCTTCTCTTGTTGGGATGTCAATGCCGATGCTGAAGCAATCTCGTTTTCTCTGTCGTACTGTTTGTCTTTTGGCTTCGATCCAAATCCTGATTCAGCTAATGCGCGATGCTCTTCTGCCCTCACTTCATTTCCAAGAAAAATCATCAAATTCGTAAGCAATTTCTCTTTCTTAAGACATGTCTCGTCGGAGTCCTGTTCCTGTCCTTTATTTAACCTGTGTCTATCCCATGCTTTCAGTGTTTCAATGGGTAAGCAGGATTCTATAACGGGATACAACATGTCAGCGTAACAATCAGAGGTTACGTCTAACGTATCCAACGCTCTTAAATATGTTCCTAACTTATCGTACAATGTACTTAATTTTAGATTGTTGTGATTCATTACTAAACTTAATAATTCTCTTATGTACACTTTTATGAGCAAATCTTTACGTCCAAAGCGAGACTTCAAGTGTTCTATTACCTTCGCATAGTTACCCTTGCTCGGCGGATAGCTATAAACTATTTCGCGAGCTTTAGATTTCTTCACCAAACATGACAACAAGTATTGGAACTTATCTTCTTCTCTTATAAATTCATCGCCATGAATTCTAGAAAATTGTCCCCAAAAGGCGACCCATGCCTTAGGTGTTAAGTCATATTCTTTCAGAACAAGCTTTGGAAGCTGTAAATTCGATTGAGATGCAGATAAAGTTGAAACGCTATCATCGCTTTTCTTACTTGAAACACTTTAAAAAATTATGTTATTTTCTATGAAGCGGTCCCTGTATCTCTCTATCGTATCAAATTCATCTTCTGAATATGTCATAACCTCACTTAAATTTGAATCAACTTGGAACAATCTCTCTGCTTTGTCTAAAACTTTGTGATACATAACATTCAAATTCTCAAAATTCTTATCTTCAATTTTCTCAAAATTATCACAAGCAATAGTAAATAATCTACGTAAGCTTTTCCGTTCCCGTAACAATTTTCTTACTCCTTCATCCGTAATCTCAGATAAGTCAGTTTCATTCTCATTAATGTTACCTTCAGCGTTCTATGCCATTGCTAAATTTGTACCGTTAAGCCTAACTTCGAATTCAAATTCTTACTTTGCAGAAAAAATCGTTTTCAACTTCGCGGACGCCATAAAATGTTCTGTCTTCTTAGAACATTCGTTCTTGATGCCTTAGATTTTTAGTTATACTTTTTATAAGTTTAAAGTTAACTCACATATTTACTTATAATTTAACAGCATCTTCAGAAATCGACCTCTTGAACTTGAACTTGTAATCTGAGTGCCAACCCTAAGGTTTCTACTCATTCATCTTGTTTTAGTGCTGTTGGCCTGTGATTTTAAAAGTCATTGATTGAAAGAGAAGGAAAGAAGAAGGAAAGGGGGATCATTGCCCCGAAATAATTGCATCGCTACAGTAGTAGGCGGCAACTGGTCTTAGATGGATATCTTCTTTGAAGTTTTCAAATTGAAAGATGCTGTTGAAATTGGCAGTATTGCAGTGAGTTGCTTTTTGATAATACTTATGGTTAATGCTGGCAATGTAATTATGAAGAGGCTTGAGGCAGAGATCATGATGAATAGATTTATTTCTAATGTAGTAAGGGGCGTTAGTAATTCTTCTGAGGATTTTATTTTGAAATACGGTCAGTTTCTTGAGTTCTTTTTCTTTGATAGTGTTCCAGGCAGGAGAAGCATAAGTGAGTATAGGTCTGAGGATTGCTGTGTAGATGAGTCTTTTAGTTTTGATTGTTGCCTGGGAGTGTGGTCCTATTAAGGGTTTTAATTTGTTATAGTATGCATTTGTTTTGGCGATGACTGATACAACATGATCTTCCCAGGTTAGTTTATGATTTAAAGTGAGTCCAAGATATTTTGCTTTTTCAACAATTGGAACTTCAGTGTTGAAGAGGATTAAGTTGTTGGTGATTTTTTGTCTATTTCTTGCTCTAATAATTAAAAGTTGAGATTTTTGGGCGTTAATTTTGACTTTCCATTTTTGGCACCAGTTTTCTATTGCTTCAGCTTTATTTTGCAGTCTGTCAATGGCAAGATTGACATTTTTGGATTTTGTTATTATTCCAGTATCATCGGCATATAAGGCAGTTAGGCTATTGTAATCAAGTTTATCTATGAAAAAGTCGTAAGTGAATAGTAGATAGAGGAATGGCCCGAGGATGCTCCCTTGTGGGACTCCAGAATTGATATTTCTAGTTGTAGAGGTGTGATTGTTAATTTTGACTTGAAACATTCTGTTTGATAGGTAACTTTGTAGGATTCTGATTAGATTAGTAGGAATTTTGGTATCTATTAGTTTGAAGAGTAGACCAGTGTACCAGACACTGTCAAATGCCTTTGCGACATCAAGCATGAGGAATGCGATGGATTGCTTGTTGCGGATTGATCTGCCCATATAGTCAATGATGCGGATAAGTTGCTTAGTGGTGTCTAGGTTTTTTTCTGAATCCATATTGTTCATCAGGAAGTTGGTGGAGTGAGTGTTGAAGTCTGTTTAGTATAATTCTTTCAAAAATTTTGCTTATTGTGCTGAGAAGGCTTATAGGCCTGTAATTTTGTGGCATAACTGGATCTTTGAGTGGTTTAGGGAAGAGAATAATGATGGCTTTTTTCCATTGAGTTGGAAAGTATTGATTTTGAAGGCAGCTGTTGAAGATGTTTTTAATAATTTCGAGGTTATTTTGAGGGATATTTTTGATCATTTTGTTACTAATATTGTCTTGGCCGGGAGCTTTGCGATTTTTGAGGTTTTTAATGATTTTAACTATATCTTCAGTGGTAGAAATCGACCTCTTATTCTTGTTTTTATTAAATCTCTTAACTTACAGTTGCCACTTTACAGAATACAAACTACATCAAACAAAATAAATATCGTTGCAGTTACAACAATTACAATATACATCCTTACGTATGTACAGAATATTTTTAATTATTATAAAAAGGAGTTTAACTATAATTTGTTGTTAGTGATATGCATTATATAATTTCATATTTATGAGAGTGTGTTTGAGATTCTCAGTGAAGTATGAGTTAAAGCATTTTGCAGTTTTTAACTATAAATATATTAGTAGGCTGGCTCCGGCGTTGATTAACTCTTTCCAACTTTCATAATAACCTGAAAAAGAACATTAGTGTTCTTACATTTTTAACAATCCTTATCCCTATCAACATGTCGATATTTTGTCCGATCCTGATCAAAAATGCTTCTTTTTATACTGATATTTTATTGATTAAAGTATGGAAATGTTAATGTAATATATTTGTGGCAACATTAAATATAAAAGTTTGTAAGCCAACAGTAGCAACATGTTGAAATAAAATGCGTCCACAATATGAACGAGCAATATTCTACTCGTTGGCGATATCTGTGATGTTTGAATGTTTTCATTTCTTATTCTCTTATGTTAATAAATATGTTTTACAAAGTTTAAATAATTTATTTTAAATAATATAAACGTAACCTCACTGGTGACCTAAAGGATATTACCATTTTTCGAGTGACCTGATGCCAGCCCCAACATATACGTGGTAAGTTACATGTTTCTTTTCTCCGAGTCTGGTAGGAATTCAACGATCTGATTTATTTTAACTGATTCTTTTAATTTCATGCTTAATATTCAGGATGATGTGCCAATTGTTTCCCACCCACAAATTTCTAAATTGGGTATAAAGTTACCGCCATTATGGAAAAATAATATGAAACTGTGGTTCATTCAAGCTGAATGTAATTTCTAGTTGTCCGGTATAACGTCTGATCATATGAAATACAACAACATTGTTTCGGCAATAAATCCGGAAACGCTTTCTGCGGTGTCGGATATTTTGTTGTCGCCGCCAGATAAGGATAAATATATCGCATTAAAACAACACCTGATTCAGGAATTTTCAGATTCCGAGAACCAACAGATTCGAAAGTTACTTTCAGAGCATCAGTTGGGAGACGACAAACCAGCTAACCTGTTCAGAAAAATGCGTGAATTAGCTGGCACGGCTTTATCAGACGATTTTTTAAGAAACTTATGATTTCAGCGGATATCCAGAGTATTCTTTCTGAACCACTCGAAAATCTCGCAAAAATGGCAGATAGAATCGCTGAGGTAGGATCTGATTCTCTAACGAATATCGTCTGTGCTATACGGCCCGTACCTAAGGCAAGCCGCAAATTCGTAGATGATCGCATGAGACATGTATCGAAAGACAAGCCGAAGATCTCGCGAGATTCAAATGAGGCCAAATGACGTCACAAATATCTTACCTACGTCAAAAAATGGGCGGAGCGCGAGACAAATCTGGATATCGAGCTGGTTTGAAATATCTGGCAACTTTCCGCGAGACAGCGCTAATTTCAATTTCCGTAGGAAAAATATACCACGTTGATATCGAGAGTACAAGTTATTACAAGTTTACATTTGAAGAGGAGGAGTTAATTATAAATCTTTATAGAGGTAATAATATTTTTTTTAATATTGCAATCGGAAATGGAACCGGAATGTAAACAATGAGAATGTAAACGAATTCTCATTGGTTTAAAATATCCATGACGTCAGATTAAACGTCATAGCTACGTCACAGTAAGACCTCCATAAGACGGGGTTTGTATACCATAAGGCGATGTCTCAGTCGGATGGTCTACCGAGTTTGCGGCCTGCCTAAGGCTGACGCCGACCCGTCCCATGTGGAAGTCTATGTTTCTTGCTAGCCGCTGAACAAGGTAGCCTCACTTCGAGCGGAAATAGATTCGCTTAGCCAAGAGATTCAGCGCATTCCCCGGAAACGGTAGAGAGAGCGTTCTCGTGGAAGGTATTATAAATCACCACATCGGCGATCGACAGTAAATAACAGCGAAATTTGTTATTATCATCAGAGATATGATAGGAAAGCGAGGAAATGCCGCCAGTCTTGCTCTTTTTCGACTTCCGATCAGAAAACTAGGTTTGGCTATCGATATTCAGATTTCGGCGACATCCACTCCGATAGCCTATAAATCTTGTCGCCTATTTGTTTATGACAAAAAGACTCACATAACATTCTTAGTAGACTCTGCGTCAGATGTCTCGTGTATTCCATGTTCTGGTGTAATTAAAAAATCGCAACCTGCGTCTTTAGAATTATATGCGGCCAGTAACACAAAAATTCACACTTATGTAGCAGAATTATTAAATTTAGATTTAGGATTAAGACGCAATTTTAGCTGGAAATTTCTTATCGCATCTGTCCCTTTGCCAATAAGTGGAGCTGATTTTTTTAAAGAATTTCGGTCCACTAATAGATTTGAAACGCCACAGATTAATAGATAGTACTACTAAACTCATGCAAACTGAAACTTTTGCGAAGTCAATCGACCATGTTTCAGTTGAATTTATTTCTGGAGACTCCCCTTACCATGAAATACTGGCAGAGTTTCCCGGATTAGCTAATATTTCTCCAAAGATTACATCTTTGAAGCACAATACAGTTCATTACATAGAGACAACCGGCCCTCCTGTGCATAGCAAACTAAGACGTTTAAATCCAAAACTATTTAATTCCGTTAAAAGGGAATTTCAATTTATAATGGAGTATGGCATATGTAGACCGTCGAAATCACCCTGGTCTTCCCCTCTGCATGTAGTACCAAAAGCTTCTGGTAGCCCAGTAGGTGACTATCGCCAACTCAATGCGTGTACAATCCCAGACCACATATCCTGGATTTTTCCAACACCTTTTATGGCTGTAAATACTTTTCAAAAATTGATATAGTACGGCCATACTTTCACACATCGGTGCACCCGATCACATTCAAAAACCTGCCGTGTGCACTCCATTTAACCTTTACGAGTTCCCGTATTTAAACTTTGGTTTATGTGGAGCTGCTCAAAGTTTCATGAATGAAATGCTGGGTGAATTCACTTTTTGTTTTGTTTATTTACATGATATATTAATTTTTAGTAAAAATGAAGATGAACATAAAACTCATATACGAATGATACTTCAGAAATTGAATGAATATGAGTTAACAATAAACGGCTCAAAATGCAATTTTGGAGTATCTGAAATTTCCTTTTTATTGCATTTAGTTTCACAGAATGGAACAAAACCCCTTCCTGACAATGTTGCATCCATATTAAATTACCCCCAACCTAAAACGATGAAAGAGCTTCAACGTTTCCTGGGTTTCTTAAATATTTTTCGCCATTTTCTGCCGAACTTAGCTGAAAACCAAACAACTCTCAATAGTTATTTGAGAAGCGCCAAGAAAAATGATAACACAAATATCAAATGGTCTGATCGAGCTGAACAGGAATTTCGGAAATGCAAAGAATTAATCGGAAATGCAGTTCTTTTAGTTCACCCTCATCCAGATGCTAAATTACTGCTACAAGTAGATGCATCAGATTTTGCAGTCAGGGGAGCATTATCACAAATAGTAAATAACGAATCACAACCCCTCTTTTTCGAGAAAACTTTCTCCAGCCGAACGAAATTACAGCGCATATGAAGGGAATTACTTGCTGCTATAAAACATTTTAGATACATGCTTGAAGTTTCACACTGTTTACCGATCGATCACAAGCCATTAACATATACTTTCCGACAACGCTCAGACAAAAGTTCACCGAGACAAACGAGACAATTAGATTTTATTTCTCAATTCACGACAGATATCCACCACATAAAAGGTTCAGAAGATATCACAGCAAACACGCTTTCTCGGATCGCTGCCAATGCCAAATCCTATTGATAACGATGAAATTTCTGGGGCATAGAAAAATGATTTAGAATTACAAAACTTATTAGATAATGCTAACAGCTTAGAATTAAAGAAAATTTTATTGCCAGATCAACACGCTCAAATATATTATGATCTGTCAACGGGTACTGCACGACCTTACATTCCAATTTCATTTAGAAAGCAAATTTTTTCTTTATTTCATAATATTTATCATCCTAGTATTCGCAGCACAACAAAATTATCAAAATCTAGATTTATTTGGCCATCCATTAATAAAGATTGCCCAGGTTATCTGGGCGAAGCAATGTATTCCATGCCAAAAAGCTAAAGTCAGTCGGCATATTAAAACACTTGTAGGTTCCTTTCTTAACCAGACAAAGATATTTGATCATGTACACGTCGATATTGTTGGGCCTCTACTACCTTCTAGGGGCAACTCCTACTGTCTGACGATGATCGACAGATTTACACGCTGGCCGGAAGCTGTGGCCATTCCAGATATTCGTGCTCGGACTGTAGCAGAGACGTTTTATAACCATTGGATTACACTATTTGGCTGCCCATCGCATATCACAACGAATCAAGGGCATCAATTCGAAGGCCAGCTGTTCCAATCTCTGTCCCATTTCCTGAGGATTAAAAGAATTCGAACATCGCCTTACCACCCGCAACCGAACGAGATGATAGAAGAATTCCACAGGCCTCTCAAAGCTACTTTAAAAGCATATAACATGGATCAATGGTCTGTAGCATTACCTACTATTTTATTAGGTTTTCGAACTGCTTATAAAGATGACATCAAAACTAAGACAGCAGACTTAGTCTACTGAACTACACTTCGACTCCCAGGAAAAATTTTTGTACCGACGGCACTTGAGTTTTCACCTTTGCAGTTTGTGGAGGAATTGAAACTATTTTTTCGTAGCATTCAACAAACGCCTGCTTCCCGACACGGAATTAAGTCAATTTTTATACATCCACATCTGAAAGACTGCTGACACGTATTCTTACGATATGACGGAGTGAAGAAGCCTCTTCAAAATCCTTATGATGGACCTTTTAAAGTACTGAAGAGGAATCACAAGACTTGATATTAACATAAATGGACGTAAATGTACCATCTCGTTGGACCACCTTAAACCAACCTTCCTTTCAGTGAACATACCAAAGAATTGTGTTATTCAGGATACAAATTCCACACCTATGCAGCCGTTGTCACACGTTCACGACGACATGTCCATTTTCCCAAACGTCTTCTTACATGATGTACAAAAAATTGCGGGAGGTTGTAAAAAAACACTTCTCAATATAAAAGTTCGTAAGCCAGCAGTGGCAACATGTTGAAATAAAATACGCCCACAATATGTACGAGCAGTATTCTACTCGTTGGGGACATCTGTGATGTTTGAATGTTTTTACCTCTTATGTTACTAAATATGTTTAACAAAGTTTAAATAATTCATTTTAAATAATACACGCAACTTCATATTAAAAGATTCTTAAAATACTTTAAAAATAAAAAAATAGGTGTTAGAAAAGTCCCAATTCAAATGCTTAAGTATACGAAATTAGTCATTCTTCGTTTACATTTGTACGAGGGTTACTCTGAAGCAGACGAGAATTTACAAAATAAAAATAACGGTTTAGTTTTAAAATACAAAGTATTTTAACACAGAAGACTATTTTTTACTGACTTAGTTCACATTGTTTAGCGTAGAATAAATTTATAGAAGAGAAAATGGAGTTGACACGAGAACATTTTCGCGCTATGATTTTCTAAGATTTTAAAGCAGGATTAAATCAAGAAGAATGCGTTCAACGGTTGCAATTAGCATTTGATGATGAATCTCCAGCTTCTGCTACTGTATTCAGATGGTTTAAAGAATTTAGAAGAAGTCGCAATTTTCTTCAGGATGAAGAACACACAGGAAGGCCGCCGTCGGCAGTAATCCCGGATAATGTGTCTGCCATAAGAAAAATGTTAATGGATGATAATCGCTGTACCTATTAAAGGATACAGAAGGAACATAAAATTGGATCCGCAGCCATACACAAAATCATTTATGAAGAATTACATGTAAAAAAAGTAGTTTGCCGTTGTGATCCCCATAATCTAACTGAGCACCGAAAAGAGGAGTGTGTCAGAATCAGTAGAGAAACTCTTAAATTGCTAAATGATGGTGGCGACCGCATCATTTCTAAAATTGTAATAAGTGATGAAACGTACATACCGTTTTTTGACGTTCCAACACGACAAGAAAGCAAAGTATGGGTCTTTGAAGATGATCCGACAATGGTGAAAAAACAAAGCGCACTGAAAAAAGTTATGTATGCCGTTTTCCTCAGAAGTATGGGATTGGTCAAAGCCATCAAGTTGGAAGGACAGAAGACAGTAACAGCAAACTGGTATACCACTAAATGTCTTCCAGAAATTCTACAAGAACTGAATGTTAGGGGACTAATGCTTCACCATGACAATGCATCTTCACATACAGCCGGATTAACAGTTGAGTTTCTTAAACAAAAACAAATTAAAGTGATTTAACATCCGCCGTATTCACCTGATCTAGCTATGTGCGACTTTTGGTTATTCTTTAATCTAAAAAAGAATTTACGTGGAAGTCGTTTTCATTCAGAAGAAGAGACTGATGTGGCTATAAAGGCATTTTTTCATCTATTCCAAGAAATGAATGGCTTGAGGCATTTAATCTGTGGAAAATTCGTCTACAAAAGTGCATTGATGCTGGAGGAGACTACTTTGAACACACCTAAAATTTTGTAAATATAACTTTAAAAATCTAGTTGTATCTCAAAAATTTCAGAGTGACCCTCGTATTATCAGTATGCAATATAAGCAAATAAATATATTTGTAAAAAGAAAGAATATGAATGTTCTAAATTATGTATTCGTTATTTTAATTTTAAAAAATGTTGAATTTTGCGTTTAACTGATGGAGTAATTTATAATTACAGATATTAAGGTATTTCTGTATTTGAGAATTTATTTCCTTTTTTCTTCGAAACATTTTCATTAAGAAACAACACTCTCTTTGTAATACGAGAACTTTTTCATATTCTGATTTTTAAGATGAAGTGACCAAACGATGTCTTCACAAAGAACTAAATATGATTTAGTGTTAGAAACTTGCTTTTCGAGGTGCTATATACTTGATTTGATCTCCCCCATTACTAATGAGGATTAAATATCTTTTTCCTGCGTATACATATGTTGGTATAGATGCGAGACAACTTTCTTGGTTTCTTCCTTATGACACTTAAAAGAAGATTGTAGTTTATGGACATATTCCAGAGCGAACATGCACTTTTTCATTTCACAACAAGAACATGCAAACAGAAAGGAATAAATCAATTTATTGTACTTAAAAATGAAAATATTTTTAACCAAAAAAGTGATATGCGGTGCATGTATTTAAAATTACTTTATATTTGTGAGTCTATTTACGAGGCAGTTTTAATCTCTGCGTAAAATTTAAATAAACACGGTTTTGTTCTATTGAAAGATAATTTAATAATCATTCTTCCACATAAAGTTTAAAACACTAAGGATAAGAATTTGTATATTTAGTATTACCCTAATACTTTCTTTTTCCCAGGTAAGAATTTTACAGAAATATTTTCTGAAACTAATATGATTACATTTACAACCTACTCTTTGAAAAAATGATTTTCAAGCCTTCATTCGATAAAAAAAGATTAGAATTTTACAATTTATTGTATGATTAAAATAATTTCACGAACAATTTTTCTGTTCAACTAAAGAGTGAACCCATAATATTCATTGAGTAAATGGTTTCATATCTAGACACAGAAAGGAAAATTCTTGTTTTAAGTTTTTTCCTCAAAAGAAAAAAATAAAAGAGCATATATCTTAATACAATGAATATAGAAATTACGTATAACGCAAAAAAAAAAAAAAAAAAAAAAAAAAAAAAATAATGTTTGTAACATACAGATCTTTCTCAAATACTATTTCGGTAAATTACATGTATTCGCTTATGAACTAAAATTATTTGTTCAAAATATCTTTACATTTTTTTAATATCAGATATGCTGTTCTTAGGAATGTTTTTGAAAATATTCAATTAGTTATTGCTCATCATTTTTCTTATAGCTAAATACGTTTCGTTACTATAAAAAATCTGTTATTTTAAATAATTTTTTGATTGCTAAAAGTCAAACAAATCAATGGAATTTATCATTTAGTTTCGTATTATTTTGTACAACTTTACAGAAACAAAAATAACCCTCGCTTATTGTGGTATAAGCAACCAATAAAATGACTGCGAAATACAGCTTAATAATTTAAAAAAAAATTGTAATAAATTAATGTATACCATATCGTAATTTCCAAGATCAGTCACAATTATATAACTTAAAATTTTTGTAACACTACTTAATCTAATATGTTTAATATTAAATGGAAAAAAGTCGATTGCTTATCGATAAGTATAGTATTTATGGTAAACCCATTTACATCTTCGTCAAAATTACGGCAGATCCAGCGCGGGAAATCACCCTCAAAAGATTAAGATTCGTTATGGTGAAATCTTCAGTGGAGTGAAAATGATACTCTCCATTTTGTCAAGGGGGGTAGGAAATGTCCTCTTCTCACGCCATCCTAGGAGTTGTTTCTTGAAACGCCGGACTCGAAAGGTTAATCATCAATAATCTAAATATTAAAGGAAAACCATCAGATTTTCGACACAAATAAAAAATAAAAAAAATTTTTTTAAAAAAAATTCATTTTTTTAAATTTTGAGATGAATATATTTTTAACTCCAAATCTTCCGTTATTTAGAAGGATAAAGAATAAAAAAAATTTTTTTAAACCACATTTATGTAAAGATTTATTTCTTAAATAAAGTGTTAGCTGAAGCATTTTTTAAATCCACTGATTTTAACTACTCTATCTATATACAAACCTTTTTTCTAAAATTAATTTTTGTTCAAAAATTGGGAAAACAAATGTTGGATCGAATTCAAGTATCGAACGTCACTTTGTTCGAATGCTTGTGTTTTACATTCCACGGAACGTCTTGAAGGTGCAACTTTTGGAATGCAATTCCCTGTCCCATAATGTAATCCTACCAGGCTGCAATGATTGGTTTCATGTTAAAGTGACTGGATTATTTTGCAAGTTCCAGTTGAGACCAATCAACTAGAGTATATCCAATGTCAACTATTATAGAATTTAAGTTATCTTTAATTAAAATTTTAATCTTAAATCCCTTTATGGGTTTCGTCATTTAATGGATATGGATAAAAAGATTGTGAAGTTTCAATAATGCCCCACCTGTAAGTTACCAGGGTTTTTATTAAAATTCTTGGTGGCGAAATTTCAAACTCTTTAAAATTTCGCCACCAGGTTTTGTTTTCCTTGCTCCAACGTACTCTATCTTAAGTGTCCTACACAAAATTGCATGGCTTTATCAACTATAGTTTCATCTGTAGACAACTTTAAAATAGGATCGTTAAACTTCGGACACTCTGTATTAAAAAAAAATTAATGAACATATGTTACTTCTAAGCTGATTTTTCTTTTTTAAAAATTCTGATCAATGATAGAACTTCCCTCTTTATCCGATAAAGTTAATTTAAACCCATTAAATTTTGGCTTCTTTTGATTTAACGATGATAGAAGGATTGTTCTTTATATTTTTATTTGGATATTATCAGATGGGTCAATTTTTTAAAATCCAAATCAGAGTAGGGAAAAAATTTCGAACAAATATTAATAAGCAAAAAATGTGTTTCTGGTAAGATTACGGATAAGAGGAAAAAGTGACCTTCATTAAGCAGATAACAAATTTCTAGTAAAGAATATTACATAATTGTTTATATGTAAATACATAATCAAGGTTTGACACCACGATGTTACTGCTTAACAAAATATGTGGATCTTCTAAAACAGCTGTCGCTAAAGCTGAGAAAATTTCTCTGGTCCCCAGAAAAATGTGGAATATACTTACTCATCTTTTAACATACATTGAAACCAGTGGTATTGTCGAGCCGGAACGCTCCGGAACGTCATTCCGGTACCTCCTTTTTGAACAGAAACGCGTTCCGGAACTAAAGATGATTTCTGATAATGAGAATTGGCTGACGTATTGAAAAAAAATTAAAAAGTATTGCTAATTTTTGACGAATTTTTATATGTATTATTATAAACAAGGGTTTGAACCGAACCCGAACCAATACAATATAATAATAAGATTAATAAGTACTACTGTTAACAAAATATTCTATGCACGCTATCTAAGTCAAAGTGTCGATTAAAAAGTGTTAGGCAGACCGCACATTAAGGCAACATTGAGGCCTCCAACGCGCACTTATCGCTTCCCGGCCGCGTTGCTGCCCGCGAGAGACTTGTTGAAAAGTACCACATACTGAAGCGACAGTAGGAAGATCTCACGCATGTGCAATACATCTGAGCGGGTATCTTCCGTTTCTGTGATTGCTTGAGAACTATGTGGCTAAAGCATTGACGTTTTTATTAAATATTTAAAGTTTGGTGTCTCGCATTTGAAATATAAAATTATCTCAATAGGCACGATATAAAACTTAATAAATTTGGGATATTTATTTCAAAACTATTAACTAACTAAAAAATTACTATTATTAACAGAAATCAATTCCTTGTAAGTCTCATTAATAATATGACTAGAAGACTACATACAGAAAATGATTTGATAAGTGAATTTCGAGTACTAGATCCAACGGAGTGGGCAGCAGATATTGAAATTGGCTATGGAGAAAATGAAATCCAGTCATTATGCACCAGATTAAATTTTACATCACCGGTGCGATGTATCAATGCGTTTAGAGAGATTATATTGATACTGGAGGCAAAGTAATTCCTGAAGATGTAGAAATCTTAATTCGATACATAAATATTGTACCTTGCAGTTCGGCAGAGTGTGAGCGCGGATTCAGTAATATGAATATTATTTTAAACGAACAAAGAAATAGAATATTAATTGAAAATCTAGCAAATCTTTTATTTGTAAAAATGAATGGCCCACCACAGCAATTATTTAAACCAGATGATAATGTAAAAACTTGGTTAAGGTCTCATTGTTCAGCGGATGACAACAAAACAAAAAAAATTCAACCACAAGATCCTGAACATAAGCCTATTTGAAATATTTTATAAAAACCATTAGTGTTTTCATGCATTGTTAATAATATTTATGCAATATTGTTTGAGTATCTACTATGCGTATTTTATAATTTGTTAACTAATTTTTATTAAACGTTCCTGTTATTGTAATAAACATATATACACACAAAATGGGTTTCGTGATGATTTTTGTTTCCTTTCCTTTTTATGCTATATACAAGGCCGATCCTGGCGACAGGTGAACCCCCCCCCCCCTCGTCAAATTTGGGGCATGAGGCCCAAAAAAAAAACCCCCCCCGCCCGGGTTTACCAGGAAAAACCCCCCCCCCCCCCTGTCGTTAAATTTGGGACATGAGACGGCCCAGAGCCGCCGCCTACCCAGGATCAGCCCTGTCTATATAATTATATATGCGCGTTCCGGTAAAATAAAATTAGCACAACACCACTGATTGAAACATAATTCAATTCATAACAATACGTGAAAGATTATAGAATACCCTTTCGTAGAATAACACCGTAATACACAGTACATTTTTTTATAAATATGTTTAACGCTTAAAAAATCCTATTAGTAGTTCGAGGGATTTAAGTTATGAATTTACAAGTCCCTGAGGACAAAAAGTTTGGCGACCACTGTTCTAGAAAACTTTTGAAATAACTTTTCGCTAAGGAAAGAATCGAGAAGCTAATAAAAAAAAATTTCGTGCAGTATCTGACTATTAAGAAGTTAGTCCATCGAGTAAGAGATTTGTACGTCACAAAGGATGTGACACTGTACCATTGTAAATTACATTTGAATGGTCTTTTATGGTAAGAAGATATCTTGATTTATACAAAAGGGATTCAGTCGAAAAACTGATTAAGTATAAAAACGCAAGACAACGAAATGTCTATTTCTTCATTTATTCTTGAGTCAAAAGTTGATAAAAATCATCACCAAATGATTTAGAATTATGGTGGGAAATAAGTTAATAAAATATTAAGATATTACAGATACAAGAAAATACAGAGTCTATTATCAATGATCATTTGAGTTGATGGTATTAACCGAAAGAAAGTTGAAATTCTTAAACTTCATATATCGAACTCGTATATAAATAACATCCAGAATTAATATACGAAATAAATTTCAAATTTTCTCATATTTCACTCAAATTGCGATGTCCAATGAATTAATAAAGAAGAAATTACTCTAGATTAATACAGAAGTTCATATTTGATATCAAAAATATATAGTTTTGAAGGCTTTTAAGCGTTTCACTGTGAAAAGAATTAAAAGAGTAGGGATGTTCCATGATTAGCAAGCTAATCGATTATTCAGGACAACTTGTGAGTTTGCTTGAAAATCATATGTATATTTGAAGTAATAAATAGTGATTTTTTACAGTTACTTGAATCATTATTTGCATTTCCATCATCTCATTAACAAGTAAAGATTTACCCCCTTAAGTTTTTTTCATTATTCATATTTTGCTCTTGTGAATTTATGTAATTTCTTGAATTTTGGTAACTATATTGTCACTTCTTGCTTCATAGATTTTGATATTTTACAGATCTAGCAGCTTCTTACGAAGTTCTTACATATTATTCACACGTTCTGTACACCCAATACAATTAAATCTTTTAAGAGAATCTAGTAATTATAATCTGTCCATTCAGCATTTTCTAATTTGATTACTTTTCTCTATTTTAAATAATTTGTTCAAATTTTAATTAATTTTTTTGTCAAGATTAAACTTATTCTTAAAATAAAAAATACAGAATAAATTCGAATCAAGTTATATGTATGTAAAGTAAAAAAAAAAATGATTTTACAAAATTTTAAAATTTTACATTAAATTATTTTAATAACCCTATTTCATTCAAAATGTCCAAATGCAAGATCCACAGTTATTTATCCGGTAAAAGTAATATACAGGAAAGTCAAGAATTTATTTATGTTTCTAAAATCACAGTCTGATAGATTATAAAAAGATTTTCATGAACTTTTGCCCTGTCATTGTTAAACAATGTGAGATGAACATTGCATTTCAACCTTTTGCATGCTTGCCTGTGCGACACATTGCCCACTCTCTATGAAAAGTCCTGAAAAAGACAATTTAGGCCATGGATATTAAAATACTTCGCTCCTGACCTCTATGCGGTGTAAAAAGATGCAACATGTCAATAATGACAACCAAATTGAAGAATGGTCATTCGAAAATAATTTAACTTATAAAGCTCTTTCTATATTGGAAAAACTTTTTTTTTTTTTTTCAGCATAGATATAAAATTAATCCTGTCCGGAAACTTAAATCATAAGGTCTTAATTATTTTTTGTCAGCAAGGAAATTAGCAATTAGTTATGCTGTATTTAATCTGTCTTGGTAACTAAAACTAATAAAAATCAGTATTAAAAAATGTTTATGAAAATATAAGGTCGAAAGCAACACACACACACACATGTATATATATATATATATATATACCAAAGGTTTATCCAAAGGGGCAGCAGAGGTATCTACCCGATTTTAAGGGTTTGGTTAAATAAAATTAATAAATATTCAAGATGATAAAAATTTTTTTAAGAGATTTATAACTCGAGAACTAATGTCTCCGAGAACCAGTGTGTCTTAAAATATTGTATATTTGCAGAAATTAAAAATTCTATAATTCTTCATTTCTTTGTAAAACAATAATAATTTTTAATTCAGAACTCGAAGAACATCTGAATCATATAAATAGAAATCAGTGTAGCGCTTCAGATAATTGTTTTCGAATAAATAATTTTTGCTATATTTTAAAATAATTTATAAAAATTTCAATTGTGGGGAAAATTTAAAAACTCTCTGAAATCCACGTATGTCGTCACCGTTCTATGCGTTAGTTTGAGTAAAATATGTTTCCACCAGGGTATTTGTTTACATTTGGATTGTCAGCAATGTTTAGGTTAAAATGAATATAACGATCAGTTTAGAAAACATTTACTAGAGAACTAAAACTTTTTTAACCTGTGGTTATGAAAAAGAGCATTTTCGAGCTCTCTTATAAGTTCTTATGTAATTATCTATTCAGTTTTTGTTGATTTATGTAACATTCTTAAAACTATCATATATTACTATAAAACTATCATATATTACTAATTTGTAAGAAACTATTTTCATTCAGTGATTCTAGTGTATAAAATTATAATATTCAAATGTAATTCTGTAAATTAGAATGAAAAAATCACAAACACACGCAATTCTACATTCGTTGCATGTTTTATTCTTAATTATTTAATTGATTTGATTGCCTTTTTATAATGCATTTTATTTTTATTCTAATAATTTTAATAATTATTTAACAATTTACTTATTGTTGCTAGATATTGATTTTAATTGTGTGCGCATATTTGAATAACATTGAAGATTAAGATTGATGTTATTTGGTGTTAAGAAACTATTTCACCGAAATAATAATGCACCGAAAAACTTTTGTAGCATATGAAGTATATTACTTAATAACAATATATTACTTATCTTTATTACAATTATTATTACAATATATTATTTATATTACTTATCTTTATTTAGATATCTTTAGTGTTAGTTTTGAACTTTTACTATGTATTTTTTACTTGCGTTAAAAATCTTATTTATTTTTAGATTATGTTTTGAAAATGATAAAATATAGGCTTACAATTTTAACAGTTTTTATATCAAATACAGTAAACCATTTAAGTTTTGAAAATAAAACATTAATATTTGTTGATTATAAGTAATTTCAAAACTTTTGATATTTGTTGATAAAATACTTTTGGTATGTTTGTAAATTTATAATAAGTTTAAAATATATATTTCAGTTATTTTGAGATAAGATAGCAAAATTTCAGTAACATTTTTTATAGTTGTATTTTTTATAGTTATAGTAATTCTAATTATCGTTTAATAATATCATTTGAATTTCATTTGTTATTGAACATAGGAATTATTTACTGTTTTTAATGAGCAATTAAACTATGTTTTCAGTTCATATAACCAAGGAGACACCTAGTTTCGCCTTTGGCCTTATAGTTTATGAGTTGGATCCACCTTAGAGTTTCAAAATCCATTTTGAACTATGTTCCAGTCTAATTATCTCTTTTGTGCAAATTTATAAAAACAAAACATTTTAGCATGAAGTCCCTTTCCCTTTGATGTTATAGGAAGTATCTTTCTCAGCCATTGAACAAATTTTATGAAGTAAAATATGAAGGAAATCAGTTATTTATATACTAATTTGGTTACCTGACCTTAGGTACAGATGTTTATAGGATTTTAGATTCACATTAAACAGCTGGTCAGAAAAGCGTTGATGTTCAAAAATGTGACTGCAAAGTTAGTTTTAATTTTCACCAGTTTTTCAATGAGATAAATCACAGTAACACCAAATATCTTAAATATTTTTTTGTCAAAAGTCAAATAAGTCTCTTTTTTTAAGCTTGTGTATCATACTCTTTATTAAACTGTTGTATCATATTCTTTAGATGAGAGGAAATATTTTAGATTTGTGAGTATTCTTCTTATCATGTTACTTTGTTCTTGATGATATTATCTGATTAAGGGTAATGTTTCAATGAAGATCTAATAAATTTTTATTTGATTTCAGACTTTGTTTTTTGTGAAAACGATAAATTTTCTAACTATTTTTTGTAAGAGTAATGCTCAACTTTATTGCTTTGATTACATTTTAAAACATGTGAATATGACTACTATTAATGAAAAGCCCTTTCAGAGGGCAAGAAACAGTGGAATTACAAATAGTTTTAAGTTGTTAGACCTGCTTTGCAGTGTTAAGTTACAATACCATGATAAAGTCCTAATTTTATCATGGATATTGGGAAATGCCAAAAATCATCAAATTATTATCACTATTATACTTATTTGAAAAAATGTGGCTTGTGCCTTATACTAAACCATGTTCAATTTATCTGTCTGTCTTTCAGTCTGCATCAAGTCTATTTTGATTTTTGCTATTTGTAGTGATCACCTATGATTCTATGCATATTAATTTGTGATAAAAATCATTCATTACCTGTTACTTTCTGCCAATCTTTATTATTTTGTTTAAATCAATTATTTGTTTTGCATTTTATGCATTTTAACCATGACACCATGGATTACTTTTTTAAATTTATTTTTAGAATTAATAAATTATGTAAAACTGTGAAAATATCATTTTACCTCAGTGATTTCTAGTGAAGTAGAGAGTATAATTAAATTGTTTTATAACTTGAAAAATAGAAATACTGATTTTGAAAGACATTTGCTTTAACTTTCTGTACCAATTAGAAAATAAAATATATTTTAACTTGTACATAGGATTGTAAATTATATTCAATTAGAACATGCTTATTCTGTTTGGATTATTTTATAATTCTCTTAGTTTTTATTACAAGTTGATTAGATTATATTCATAATATTTAATCTAATGTTAAAAATTTCTTAAAATCATGCTTTTTTTTTACTTGGATAACTTAAGGCTAATCTTCCCATTTGTATATTTTATTTATATATTGTTTTACATACATAAATAGCTTTCAGATCTCAAACTTGAATTGTATTACCCTTGCATTAATATAATTAATGCAAGGGTAATACAATCCAAGTTTATAGTGTAAATTACATTAAGATTTTCTTATTCAATTGTTGAAAAATATTTAAAGTATAAATAATAAATTTATTGTTCTATCAGCATTGTTTCTCAAGAATATTTAAAACATTTGTTTGTTATCAGTATTTGAAATTTATACCTATTTATAATTGGTAACTAAATTTGCTTCATTTAGATTATTTTATATTAAGGGAAAAATAATTTTATTTGAAGTAACTTTACCAACCCTTTATTTTTGTACAAATCAAAATGTATAGTTTTATTAAAACAGATATACTTTCTTACTTTTTACATTTAATCTATTGCACTAGTCTAATAAAACAAAAAGTTTTCTCATTTAGATACTAATTATTGGGTATAATAATAAATCATTAATATGAATAAAAGTTTTTAAATACTTTTTTACTATATTGAGTAAGAAAACTTCTAGATAAGTTATCTGGATTGCATTAGATTTTTTTATACAAGCTTACTATTCATTCTAAAATGCTGAAAATCAAGTATTATTCCTTAAAGCATTTTAATGTGTATGAAAACCATCATGCTGTTTTATTCTACAATTTCCATACCACTCATTCAATATCTTCATACATCTGAAAAGTTTATTAGCAGTTCTCTTATTTTTCCATTTTAAAGTGTAATACTAATTTTGGTGTTACAATTTTCTTTTTCAATAGAATTATTGTATATAAAAATAATATTTTATCAATAATATTAATCATTATTAATCATATTTTAGGAAAATTACATGATTAAATAATTCACATTTTATAATAATTAATATTAAATTATATTTTGGCAACGAAATTTACATTCTGTATCACAATTGTGAATATATTTTATTATATTCTCATTTTTGAAGCATGATATAAAAGTTTACAATATCATATCATTAGGAAAACAAAATTCTTATTAAATTAAGATGTTTTTTACTTATGAGTATGGTTCTAGATGTTATACGAAGTATATTGTTACTTCCAATTGATATTTATTAATTGAAATATCCTGTTATTCCTATAAAAAGTACAACTTACATATAATATTAATCTTATTAATTATATTTAAACAAGCTTCATGCAATTCATTGAAACTTCTAGAAATTGATTTTTTTTCCAAACGTCTTTGAAACCCCTAAAATTTTTAAATTATTTTTTTATCATGTTTTGTTAAATATCATTGATTTTTTAAAAAAATTTTTTCAGATTCATGATTTTTTTAAAATTCCAATAAACCAAAATTAATCAAAATATTAATTATTGTCTGCACTAGATATAAACTATGATAACATAGTGTAAGCAAGACTTCTGTTAATTTACTATCACATCTTCTCTTAATAAGACCATTAATAGAAGATCTGTAATTTTCAACTAAAACAATCTGGCCTTATAATGTACAATTTTTGCTTGAATAATGATAATTACTAAACAGCTGATTAAGGTTAATAAATATTATATGAATATTTAAAGTAAATAAATCTTTCTAAAATTATGCAAGTTGTTATGATAGCTGAATTTTATCCATTTCATCTGTGCCATTTAAATTCCTGAAGTTTGTTGGAAATATTACTTATTAATGAAATAATCCTAATTACAGTCATGTATTAATTCTAATTATTGTAAAATTTCTATTTGAAGGAAAATTTCTCTATTTAACAATTTTTATTTAATTTAAATTAGTTATAATTTATTAATATACATAATTTCAGTTAGGGTATTTCATTGAAAAGTAAAATTTGCATGATTGGAAAATTTAAGTTGTCTCAAGAATCATCTATTTTTCAGTTGGAATAATCATCTTACAAATAATGTATAATTATAAAGTTTTTGTAAAATTCTAATGTTTTATGGAACTCAATTATATATTGAAGAGTTAACAAACTTGAGCAATTCATTCAATTTTATTGACACAATATATTGATAATTTAACTCAGAAATAAGATTGGATATTTAAATTCTGACCAATACTCATAAAATTCCATTTTCACATATTGTGTATTTAAATTTAAAGCATAATTTTATGAATATCTAATTAATTAAAGATTGTAGTTGTGAACTAAAATTTCATTTGGAACAAGCATTTTTTTTATATTTGCTAAGTAATCCATGGATGATAATTTACAATATTTAATAAAAAATAATATATCAATTATTTTCTTGTATGTCTAAATCTCATACTTAATTCTATCTAGTCTAATGTTTTTACACAAAAAAAAAGTTGCTAAATGTTGAGAATTTTATTTTTTCGAAAGTGTCAGACAAAATAGAGCAATTAACTTATATCATCACTGAAAAAGTAGATAAAAACTGAATTTTTAATTTACATTCCATTACATTTTATGAATTGTAAAAATCTATAATACATAAGTATCCTTACTCTGCTTTGGAAAAAAATTCTTTTGTGTAGAAAGTATGCTTTAGTTTTTTAAATAGAAAATTAATTATTTTTATGTTTAATTTTATTTATATCTCGTAGGCATTATAATTTTGTTAATTTCAAATTACTTTTTTATGAATATACATATTTTTTATGAATATGTATGTCAAGTGTCGCTTTTTTTGTGCTTTAAGTACCAATGTGTTTTATCTGGGCTTGAAAATGATCTTTGTGTTTGTCTTTATGTAAGTTCTTGTGTTTAATATTGCATGCATTTATCAATGACAAAATGTAACTAAATGTTTCTTGTTTTCTGTGAAAGATTAAAAAGAATTCAAGATTTTAAATTTTGTCTGTGATATGATGGAATTTATTTAAATTACAAGAAATTAATATAGAAAAATTCATTGCCATCTTCTATGACTTGAAATATTTTATTCAATACCATAGCATGAAATATTTCATGTTTAAACCATTGAATTCTTATAAGAAATAATTTAAGTAAAATGCAAAGGCTTTTTTTTATTGTCTAATGCTTCTAAAATTAACATATCAAAATGCTTTTCTGTTTTAAAAAAATTTGCTGCTTCAAAGAAAAGTTTAAATCATTTTTACTAAACATTAAATAGATTCTTTTTATCTTTTTTAAATTTACTATTAAATAAACAAAATTATTATCATTGAAAAGAGCTGATTTTTTAATCTCTCACTGATCTAATTTCTGTTAAATGGTTATCAGCTATGAACAACAATTTGAAGGGAAAAAACTTAAAATTGATTTTTGCTTAGCTGTTATTAAAATCACATCTTAAAAAAAGAAAAAAAAAAAAAAAAAAGAGTGTCCATAAGGAAATTATCAAAGATTGATTTAGTTTCACTGCTGGTCTTAGACGAAATTATGAGTTGTATTAAGATTTTTTTACGTAATTGCTGAAAAACTCAAAGCTTTGCTTTGTGAAATTGATAACACTTAAAAAGAAGTGTTTGGAAGATATAAATGAACTTAAAAATTCCATGACAGATTATTTTAGAGAGATTGTAAAAAATGACAGATTTAATTGCAAAGATAAACTCATGTGGTAGTGGAGTTTCAGAGAAGGAAATGTTTGGGTTTATTAAAATATAATATTTAAGTAATTAAACAAATAAATCTGGAACAATGATGTAATGGTTCAGTAACTTAAGAAAATTCTAAAAAAAAAACCAATAAAATGCTATACTTGTTTAAATGATTTAAATTGGAATTTAATGTAAGTAGTATTAACTTTTTTTTTAATCTTCCCAGTTTTGCTTAAGTATTCTGAATTTTTAACAATAATTGTGTGTGTGTTATAGAGAGAAAGATTTTTATGAATCTTTGAAGTTCACAATAAATTAGTAGAATGTGTGTAAACATATACACAAAACTAGAAAAGGTACAATATCTTTTATAATTAATGAATAGGATTTTGAAAACTTAAAGGAAAAATTGTTTCTATTGTGTTTATATAGGCTCTTTTAAAGTCATTTATTTAAAATGTAATGTAAATAAAAAATGTTAGTTTTTACAATTATCTATCATAATCACATCTGTTTAACATGTAATTAAAAATATCCATTCATTATATTTGTATTTAGTTAAAAATAATGAGAATAATGTTATTTCTAACACCTTCCTTAAAAATATAGTATGACTTCTAGAAAACTAACTTCTGGAATTTGTTTCTTGGGAAAATGTATGAACTCTGTTTAAAAGGTATTATATTAATCAGATAGTTCTTTTTCATTATAATCAAATAGTTCTTATGGGTAAAGAATTTATTCCATGCATTATTTGAATTTTCCCTACAAGTGAAATATTTGACCAAAAAAAAAAAAAAAAAAAAAAAAAAAATAGTGCTTAGTTGGTTTTTGAGTAATTTTGAAACCAAATAATGTATAAAATCTGCAAAAAGAAAAATAATATTTAAAATTAGTATAAAAACATAAGGACATAAAAACACTTAAAACTTATGTTTAAATCTCCACTGAAGGTGGACAATTTCTTAAAACTCAAAAGTAATATAAATATTTAGAAACTAAAAGAATTACATTAAAAAAATTATTGCCTATAGCTAATAGATGATTTTTATAGCCTTAGTAATTAAATTTAAATTAAAGTGTAAAGCCTTAAGTAAATCTTAATTTTTTTAAAAATTACCTTTATAGATGTAGAAGAGTTATTGTGTGTGCTTTTGTTGGATGAGCTGTCACTGCTGAAGATATTTATTTTAATAATGCAGAGGAAACTTTTGTAGAATTTAATGTTTTCTTGAAATATATAAAAGACATACAACCATGATTTTGTCAATATTGTTAAATCATATTTAGCTTGATAGTTTGAGCTTCTTATTTAAGTATAATGAACACAGAAACAAGTTTAGTTTTTTTTTTAATTGAAGGGTCACAGAATAGAATATCTTGTTGATTGCTGGATATGTGGGAAAAGATTCAAGTTAGTTGGAATAATCTGAATAATAATTCCGAACTTTTGTGTCAAATTGTTAAAACAACCATATTATCTAGCAGTTGATGTGCTTAAGAACAATGCAATAATTTTTCTTCGAAGATAAATCATATTTTCTCTCCTCTGTATCTTTGGTAAAAATATTGGTGAAGTTCTTACAATATAGCTAATAATGTTTGTTGAACTTTATAGAAATTCTGTTTTCTAAAGATAAATATGTGTTTAGTAATATTTTGTTAAATTACATTTAAGAGCAAAGCAATCCTTCTTGAATAAATTTATCAGAAGCGTCAAAGAAATATTTCTGTATTGAAATATAAAATTTACAAGTTTTACAGAAAATTTATTTGAAAAAGTTATATTGTAAAAATATATATCTTATTGTGGATTTCTTTAAATATTTAAATAATCATTCACAGTTAAATATAAGTATTTAATTCGAATGGTTTCTACTTATGCATATTTTTATGAAATTTTCCATTAGCTTACTAAGTATTACATAAAAATCTTAATTCAATGTATTCTTTTCTAGGTGAAATGGTTATGATAATGTGGAATTTAATATAATACCTTGTAATATAATAAAGCATTACTGTATGTATTATATATCAGTTATGGCTTTCTCTGAGTTTCCAACTGTTTGGGTTGAAAATGATCCAGATTCATTATTAAATTTAACTGTTACATATTGCGTTAAAAATCCAGTTACTTTTTGCAAGTCTAGTTCCCGATATGGATATGAATTACGAGATGGATTGCTACTTCCACAAGAAATCTGTGAACGAATGTTAGATGTTTGTCGAACTGAATTGAGTAAAGAAGACTTTTATAAATTTATAAGAATATTTGGTGATTCTAATACTCGTCTCAGACATGTAAATCTCCAGGAAACTCCTATAAGAAATAGTGATTTGGTGATTTTCTCACGTCATAATATTACTGAGCTCAATCTCATAGGATGTCGGAAATTGAGCGGTGATGCTTTAAAGTGTTTAGTAAAACTTTGTGGATGTCTAGAATCTTTGTCTCTGGGAGGAAATCCAGATTTATTTTGTGATGACCAGGATTTTGCTATTGGAACATGGGAAAGTTCAAAAGTAACCATTGGGAAAAGAACTGAAAGTGTATCAGATGAGCATTTATTGAGCCACTGCATGGAAGTGTGGTTGAACAAAGAAGATAAAAAGTATGAAACAAAGAAACTGTTTGATGGTCTGCCTGAGTTAATAGAATTGCCAATGTTGCGGAAGCTTGTAATTCATGATCTCCCGAAGACTAAAAAAAGCATGGCTTTTATGGAGGTGGTGCAGACCAGCAAACGTCTGGCTCATCTTGATCTATATCATAGTAAGGTGTGGGACTTCCATTGCTTTGGCGAACAACCTCTTCACTCTCTTGTACTTTGTGATGTTTATAATGTAGAAACTTGCATACCAACTATAATCCAAATAAAGACCTTACGGTAAGTATATTAAGTTAAAATTTTTTTGATTAAATTTAAGTAATTTATTCCATAACTTTATAAAATTTTTAATGTAACTTTTGAAGATGACATTTACTTTTTTTACAAAGTTTTTGTTTTATTTAATGTTTAATACTCTATTTATTATTTAGGCATTTAGATTTGTCTAATACTGAGAGAAGTGGCATTACATTGTATGAAAATGCAAATCAAGTTTTGAAAGTCATTGTTGATAATTTAGTACATTTAATATCTCTTGATATATCGGGAACCAATCTTGCTGGAACAGGAACTGTAGAACGAGTTTCATCGCAAAAAAAGTAAGCAAATTTCCATATGAATTTGTTTATTAAATTTATCAATTTATTATTTATAATTTGAATACTAGAATGACAAATTTTTTTATATATAAAATGTTAAAATACATACAAAGTCATGTAAAATAAATGAAAAAATGTAGTCAGCTTTTTATATCACTTCTCTTTAATATAAATTTTTCATTATGATTACGAATTATTTTTTCATATTCCAAGTTATAAAATTCAGTATTAGTTCCAATCCTTAATGTATACTATATATTGGGTTTTAGGAAGAAAAAAAAATTTTCTAAAAAGTTAAATGAAAATTATTTATTCACATTCTTCTTCTAATATGAATAAATCCATTATCAGATCTCTTTCCCCAAGTATTTGACTGTTTGGATCTTGGATGGAGGAAGAATAAAAATTTTTAAATGCACTTATAATATTTTGTTCTGATGTGCACTTTTCATGCACTTTTGTTAATTTCTGTGGTACTTTTATCATCATAATTACAAATTAGTTTTTAATGGGGATTCTCATTTTTCTAAACAGAAACTTTTGCTGATTCATATTAATGAAAGCAGAACACTTGTATTTATTAGGTTATACTTATCGTAGTAACTATAATCACAGTAAATTTTTGACATCTTAATGTTTAGTAAGCTTTTTTATATTAACTATTTATTTTAATTTTGAAAACATTTTTTTAAAGCTTACAATTGCATTCACCATAATAAATCTTGCAGAATCAATGTTTGTAATATTTGCATGTTAGTATTTGTATGAAGCTTAATCAAATGAACATTATACAGTGAAAAGTAATTTGCATTTATTAGTTAAATATTCTGCTTAAAAAACAATTGAACAACAATATGTTTTAATATTGTAATCTATAAGTGAAATAAAATTGCCTGCATGTTTGTATATTAAAATGTAAATTATGCAAACAAGAATTGAATTATTGCACGTTTTGCTCTAGAGCAGAATTCATAACATGATTTACAGTGGTTTAGCCTCATTTCTATTTACAAAAACAATACATAACTGCTAAACTAAATGGTGTATAGCAGACATTTGGAAGTTCTACTTATAGAAATACTACTGCTAATTTGGCTGTTTGTATTTTCATTTGAACTGATGCAAATTAGAACACCATCAGTATATCAGATGATTCTTAATTTTTATATTTATATATGTATTATGATAAAAATGATTCATAGTAGAATTATTGTCAATTATTCTTAAATGAGGAGGAATAAGAGGTTGTAACCTTGTTCATATACATTGAAAATGAAATGAGAAGGGAAAATGTTTAATATTAGATTTTTTTCTTATTGTTTTTATAGCATAAAAATGATTTTGTTTTTGTATAAATTTAATGAGCTAACATATTTTGTTGGTATAAATTATTTATTTGATATATGATTCACAACATATCAACAAATTCAAATTGAATTTGTATAAATATAATTATATCATTTTTTAAACTTTAAAAAAAAAAAAAAAAAAAAAAAAAAAAAAAAAAAATCAATGAACAGCTTTCATATGTAATGATTTTTTTACTAAACAAGTGTATTCTTAATGCTTAAATATGAAAAACTGTCTTCCATGGAAACTTCATTTTGACAGGTAAAATAATTTTGGCACTTTTCATACATCTTTTTAGCAGCTGTTAAAAGTTCTTGAAAATAATTATTGATTTAGAGCATTGAAATGACATTTCTGCAAAATTTAAAACCAGTTTGTGTGAAAATTTTTTTATTAATGTGGTTAGATACTATCAAATATTAATTTAAAATTATTTTTGTATAATAATTATGTTTACTATATTACTAATTATATATAAAAAACTATTTAAAAGGTTTTGGTAAAACTTTAAAATAATTTTATATTTATTTATTTTGTATAGTAATTCATATATTATTTTAAAAAAAAACATTGTTTGAAAACAACTCTTAAATAATGATGCTAACTTTAATTTAACACAGTAACCTTTTCTGTATTAAGATTTTTGGTAATAGAAGTATTTTATGTTATTTTTTTCAATATGATTATTAGTAGGTTAAAGTTTTTATATTTTAAAAAAATCATTTATCAACATTGTTTTTCTCATAGTGGTGATGATGAAGAAATTTTGTGTGATATCCCTGGGCTTGCTAGTAGAGTTAATCGGCCATTAGAATTTTTAGGTTTATTAAATTGTCCACATGAAGCTTGTTATCGACATCATATACCTGCTAATAGGGTATGTACATTTTTTTCTCATAACATGGAAAACATGTAAAAAGAATGTTAAATTTATCAGTAGGTTGTGTAATTGTCATTTTTAAGTTGAATGCAATTAAAACTGTCTATTGTTAGATATTTTAAATGTATTTATGCTTAGTTATTGATTTTCCAAGAATTCTTTTTCAAAAAACTAATTTTTCTGATTTTATAAATGGGAGAAATATTTTTGGAATTTGTTGTATAAATGTCAATGATAAGTATTTTTGCATGTAAAATAATTTCATAAGGTTATCAATTTAAAATCACCTTGTTAAATTTTTGATTCTTAAGTTCCATTTTTTATATAAATAATTTTTTTAGAATTATGGTTATATAAAAAATTTTTAAAATATTCAGTTATGATTTTTATGTTGGTTTTTTATGTTTTTCTATTGATCACTACAACATCCCTTAAAGCAAGTATATTTGCATTTTGTCATGAACGTTGCACATATTTGTGAAAAAAATATTTAATGCAAATAATGGAAAAGTATTAAATAAACTTTTTTTTTTTTTTTTTTTTTTTTTTTTTTTTTTTTTTAAACATGCCATCAAAACAACATGCTAATGTTCTAAGTAAAATTTCAGTCACAATTTATTAAATTTTCTTTTATTTCAATTTCAGCACATGATAAAAGTTAATGGTTTGTATCTAAATTTAATCTAATTCAAAACGGCACAACCTCCCTTTTTTTCTGGATTAAGTTGACCCCTTCTGTTGATATTTTTATTTCAAATATTCCATGTTGTTTAGGCTCCCAGCAACTATTGATGTCTTTTTTTAATGGGTTCTTAAGAAATTAGGTAAAAAAATAAATTTATAAATTTATGCCAAGCTTTGATTGAACTTAGAACTTTTTACGACAAAAAGTGTAATCTGATCATTAAAAGGTTATTTTTTTGCATATGTATAAATGCTTAAAAAATGCATTAAATTGTTGTATAATATTTTTTGAACCGTCATTTTTTCACAATTTAATAAAATAATATTGACTATGTTAAAGTAAGCACTTTTTTATTTAAAATTCCCAGTTTAAAATTATTTTTAATTAACTTTCTATTTATATTTAAAACTAATGCAACAAATAGAAAATAACTAATTTTTATAATAAATACTAAATCTGATGAAATGTTTTTTGTATCTACTATTATATTTAATCTTTATTTTATAATATTTTTCATTATGAATATATTATTCATTTTGGCTTAGAGAATTTAATTATTAAATTTAATATTTTCAGTGCTATATAGGATAAACATTTCTGGTATTTGTTTCTTAAAATTATGGATCCATTTTTTTAGATTTTTTTTTCTAATTTTTTCAGTTTTATATTAATTTGCTTTTTATTTTTATTTTCATATTTTTTCTTTAGAAAAAAATCGCTTCTAATTTTGAATACTTTACATAAATATTTCCAAAAGAAGTATTGTTATAATGGAAGTATCATATTCGTGAGAGAATTGATCACATATATCTGTGTAATTTCTCAGATTTGCTAACTTTTCTGAAATTTGAGTGTTTAATTCTATGTTTCAATTTCTGAGATAATTGTTCCTTTTTATTAACTTATTTTCACTTAATGTTCATCTGATTTTTCTTTAATATGTGTGTGATTAAATTGATGAATTATACATCTTCAATTTGAATCCCTATTAAATTGTTTGAAATTTTTTTAGAATAGCAATAATATTTTATTGTTCTTCGAAAATCAAAAAAATTCAAAACTGTTGCTCCGAGAATAGGAGTAACTAACATCAAGGTTAATTGGTTCCTTTTCTATAACATCATCTTATTATAATAACTATAAGCTATAAGAGAAGATCATGCTCTATGTTGCAAATATTTCATATTATATCTTGCAGCAATTATACCCTATATTAATTTTAGATTTGCATTTTGCCACAAGAAATAGATTATTAAATAAATTTAAAAAAAAAAAAATTTTGAAAATTGTATTTTTTAACAATTAGAGATTTAAAATATTTCTTTATTGTAAAAAATTAATAAAAAATATTTGAGATAAAAAGCTATGGTTTTAAACTTAACTTATTCTTTGTGACTATAGATGTTACAACATTTATTTGTGTACCTTTTAACACAAATGTTGTGACATCACTGTAACAGGTTTTTATATTTATGTAATAATTTAACACTTGTCAAGAACATACACCATAATTGTTACATTAAGTAACTCCCTCCCTCATATTTATAACTATTTACCCATAATGAATTCCTTAAAAATATGTTAATTTTTTTCTGAAATTCAGCAAAATATGTTGATTTTCTACAATATATTTTTAAAACAGCTCTTATATTTCATGGCTTATTGCAGTTTTTTTCATGTGCTTTTGTCCATTTGAAATGTCTTTTATGACTATTCATGTTTTGATTATTATCATAATAACATATTTTCAAGTGTCTTAATGTTATTTTCCTATCATGTTAATGTCTTATATTTAATTTGGTTGATGTGTTTTTTAAGCTTCTTGTCACTGAATGAGAGATTTACTGTTCAATGTAAGTCAGTTTTGGGTTCTGGTTTCTAAATTTAAAGTGGCAAAGTAATGCACTGTTATATAATAAGTTTCAATTGTGTAATTAAGGCCAATGGTAGATTATGAATGTATTTCCGTTTTTTCCCCAAGAAATCATATAAAAATTACTACCATTGCTTGACTGAATACATTGCCCCTTCTTTCTATTTGTAATTTTGGTGAGTTCTCTTGGAGATTGAGGAACATATATAACCCATATAAAATGTCACATATTGTTTCTTTTTTTTACAAGAATATTTTAACTTGTTTTCAAATGTATTATGTTCATTTATTATTCCAAATATTGGCTGTATTAAATTACCATAAATAATTGTTTATTCATGACTAAATAATAACTTGCCCGATTTCTTTTATTCATCTTTTTGAAGTCAAATTTGATTAGATACCTATAATGTTTTTCAACAGGGCCAATAATTTTCTTAAAATTGTTTCTTCTAAACTAGATTGCTGGTGATAATGGAGAAGATCAGATTTTAACTGCCGGACAAGTGTACTGTGCTAGAGAGTTTGCAATTCAGAAGGTTTTAAATGATTTGTTTGCTCTTTTTCGCTATGATGATTGCAAGAAAATAAAATTAGCCCTTGATATTATTATGGAAGCTATGCGCATTCATCTGGCAAAGAAAAGTATCCAAGTAGCTGGAAGGTAAATCGACAATTTTAAGTCTTCTGCTTTCAGTATGAAAATTGGATTCAGATTAAATAAAACTTAATGCAGAATGTCTTAATTATTGAAATTTATGAATATGCAGAATTTGACATAAATGCTAATGCAGTATTTTTTTTACAAAAGCGTTTTTCCTTCTAATGTAAAATGTAATATTTTTTTTCCCATTGGTACATGATTTTAAAAAATGAGCAGTAAATGAATATAAAGTTAGTTTGATCATGATGCTAAATATCATGTAATGTTGCTATTATTTACCATAATTATAATAAATCAAACATCATTGTCACTTTTTAGTTTATAAATTTTATGTATTATTAAGTTTCATGTTTTTTTTTTTTGTTTTATTCAATTATTTTGAGTATCAGACAAAAGATAGAGAATTTTTTAAATAACATGCACACACATGCAGATTTAATCAAACCATTTTATTGATGGAAGGATTTCTGCATTGCATTTTAATAAGCTTATAGTTTCATTTTTATTTCAAAACAGCAATTTTATTAATTTAAATTTCACAATATTGTTTTTATGTATGGTAACTCACTGATTATTTTAAAGCTTTAGCTGTGTAATTTTATTTTGAAGTTACTTTTAAATTTTGTTTAAATAAATTTTTTAAGTAAAGGATAATATTTATGTGACAACTAAAATGAATGTTTAGAGAAGGAAGGAGAAAATGATTAGAAAATTATCATTCTTATGATTTTTGCCTTGGAATTTTAGAATTTTATTTGCTTTTAGTATTTCTTTAAAATATTTAAAAGTTAAAGGGTAGGTGTAAAAAATATGTGAATCCATTAACAGGATAATTTTATATTTATTGTTTTAATTATTACCATGAATAAATATTTCATATGCTTTCTTTTATTAAATAATGTAGCTTATAAAGATAATATTGTACTATAATATATTTGTTTATTTCTAAGAAATATCTCTTAATATAAATTATACATTAAAGTATTGTGTATATAGTAAGATGATTCTATATACTCTGATAAATTTCTGTTCTTAAAGTTTGGATAGTTTAATTGATGGATAGTCTTCAAAAATGTAAATGAATTGCTACTATTTGAAAATAATTTGTAAAGCACAATGAATATTTTATATTGCCTGAAAAGTTACTCAATTTTTAAAATTAAAATATTTTTAGAAAAACTATTCATTTTAAGACCTGTTGAATTGCTATAAGGTATTTAGGAATTTTAGCTGTTTTAATTTAGTTTTTGGAAATATAATATTAAATTTATTGGAAATAATTAGTTTTTGAGTATTACTATTTAAAACAAAATTTATAATGTGATGTAGATTATGGAATATATTGAAATGATTTTCAACATATATCATTCAAATCATTTTAAGATTTGATTAAGAACAACGGAAACATATGTTTTGTTTCTTTTTATAAAATAACTACTGAATTTTTACATTAGTTGCAGAATTATAATGTGAATCATTTCAACAATGATCTGCATTATAATTCTGTGTATAAAAGCTTTGTTGTTAAGTATATATATTTTATTTACATTTATGATATTTATATGATTTTTAGTTACCTCTGAATAATTTTAAGTATGGTTGTTTTATTGAAAAAATATATTGATTTGAAAAATGTAATTTCTTACATAAATTCATTAGTCATGAAATTTATGAAATTTTTATCTGATCATTATTGCTTATTGATTGTGAGTGATCAGCGATATTCATATTTTGATTCTACTGTTATTTATATTTCTTGATAATGTTCATATTGAATATCAGATAATTATTTTTGTTTATAGTTTATTTTGTAGTGTTAATAATAAATTTAACTTGTTTATTTATTTATTTTAGTGCTTCTCTTTACTATATTGTTAAATCAGAACTTAAAGACACATTTAATGTGAAAATGAAAAAGTAAGTAATCATTTTTTAAAATAATTTTATATGTTATTTGAACTTGATTTTTTTCCCTCTTATTCAAAAGAAACAAAAAGTTAACCCTATTTAAAAATGCTGATGTCATGGCATTAGATTTTTTTTTTTAAAAAAATTGTCTGATTTTATAAAATAAAAGGCATACATATTACTATTAAGAAAAATTTACTACTAAATGTAAACGACATTTTAAATTGTATTAAGTTAACATATTTAGAAAATACAATGTTAAAAATGAACTCTTTATGCAAAAAAAAATTTTAAAAAGTAAGCAGCCAATTTGAATTTATTTTTATATTGACAAATGATTATACGTTTTGAAAAGTCAATTACTGTCAAGAAAAGAAGTGTGATTCTATTATTTTTAAAAAAGGCATCTCACAAAATTGAATAATTTTAATGTACAGAAAAGAAATAGTTTAAATTTACATTTAAAGATGGTTTTTAAAGCATTCAAAAATAGATGGTAAATATTTATCAGAAATGAAGTTATTCTTGTAATTAGAAAGAAATGTAAATACATTTTTCCCAAAAAAATCTGAAAAATATTAATAAAATTTATTTTCCCGAAAAATCTTAGGATCTAACCATATTTCTAACTTAGATGGGAATCACATGCATATGTGGAGCTTAAGTCAGTGAATCTGTTATAAATATGTGTATAAAGAATTTTAAAATAAATATCACTGGAACAGTAAGGCATATTAAAGCAACAATTTGCTAAGCCTCACATTATATGTGATACAATTGAAATGAAGTTCTGTATTAAGTTAACAATTTTTTAGTTGTCAAATATCTTGACGAATGTCTTGAGAAACAAAATAAGAAATTATAATTTCTAAGGTAATAGAAGATACTGATGCTTATACTAAAATAAAGAAAATTGAAATAAGTTGAAAATTTAATCTTAAATGATTAATTTCTTTGACAATATTTTAAAAAGGGTACTTTTAGGACTTATTGAAAATATAAACTGAATCTTTCAAAACAACAATGCAGGATTAAAAAATACTTTGACTTTTTTTTTAAAAATGGTTAAAAAATTTTGATGTATGAGTAATATTTTTTTTTATCTGTTTCCATGTTCTTTGCTACATATTACTTTTTCTGCTACTTTTTCAGCAGTTAATATAAAAAATAATTTTCAAAGATTAAGCAGTAGAAAGCAAAATAAATTATCCAGATTGCACTGTAACTCAAAATATATTACTTCTGCTACAGTATTTAATGCTGGAATTGCAATAGCAAAAAGGTGTGTAAGAATCAAGTAAAAATTCAAAAGGGTTAATTCCTATCTAACAGTGACATAAATAAATAATTAAAATTTTCATTCGGAAAAGAACTTTTACTGAAAAATTGTCGAGTGAATATAATAAATGATTCTAGGACTGCTATGTCTCTTCTAATTTAAATGGCATGTAGCTGGATATTGGCATATAATTTCTGTTGAATTCTGAGGTATTTCTGATCAAAATGTCTCATATGCCCTTAGATCAGCCAAATGTGTTAATATCCTGTAAATGCTTGATTGAAACTGAATCTAGGGATAATCTTTGTCTAGATGCATTTTTATGACCCACTTTCTGAATATGGCTGAATATTATGTTAAAAAATGGATTTAGGATGTATGTAAAAGGGAATGCAAGTAAATTAGTGTACACTAGTTGCATTACTAAATGGGATTTCTCTTGAAATCACTATTATAAATGCAGGGCTCGGAGTTGTCCTGATATTCCTGAAATTCCTGATTTTTTAAAAAACGTCCTGAAATGTCCTTATTTTTCAAAATAAATCCTGGAATTCCTTAATTTTTTATTACATTCCTTTGAAAGGTTAATTTCAATTAATAATTTTATATTTTTCAGTTGTAAATTTTTCTTTCAGTGGAATATATTTTTTCTTTCAACTGCTTTCTATGCAAAAAGAAAGAGAAAAATTTCCCCCTTTCTTGTTCTCTTTCAAACCGGAAATAGGGGTGCCATACATTCGTCTCCGCCTCGTTTTCAGCCATTGCTCACGCATGTCTGAAGTCAAAAAAATTTAGGTTTGGGTTTACCATTAAATTCTATTTTGTGCCTTTACCGACAAAGATTCTGGTTTAAGTAGTGCACAACTATTTACAATGATATCGAAATAGTGAGAATTATTGGCCTACGTTTATGCGCATGCTTGAAATGCTTATCGCGCTATTTTGAAAGATTTTGATGGGTGTTTTGAAAAATTTTTATTAGCAAGCTCAGAATTTTATTTTTTGAAAACAATTAATTTTTTTTAAAAAATGCCAAGGAAAACGAAATTTTCCGACAAATGGTTGGAACTGCAAGATGGGAATAAATGCCTAATCAAGACATGGTGCGGAAGTGTTGACGATGTTCATTCTGTGGAGTGCTTCGTATGCAAAAGCAAATTCAGTGTTTCAAATATGGGTTTTAGACAAGTATTTGCGCATGCAGATGGATTAAATCACAAAAAAGCTGTGAACTGTTACAAGAATCAAACATTATTTACTATCAAGTCATCAACTTCATCTGAATCCTCGACATCGACTGTAGTAGTAAATAACAAATCATGGCTCCCCAAAACGACATCAGAGAAAACCATTAAAGCTGAAACCATTTTAGTTTTAGTGGCAATAAAAAATAATTATTCTTTTTCATCTTTGAATGATTTAGCTAACATTTACGGAGAAATTTTTGATGATTCCTCCATAGCAAAAAATCTCAAATTATCTCTCAAAAAAGTAAGGTATATGATTAATTTTGGATTAGGTCCGTATTTCAAAACTCTTTTGTTTAGGGATATCGGCACTTCATATTTTGTTTTACTTTTCGATGAAACTACTACAAAACAAATAAAGAAACGGTTGGATATTTACATCTCATATTGGTTTGATAAACAAGGTAAAAATGTCATTTGTTACCTCGAATCACATTTTTTAGGGCATGCTGAAGCCAATAAAATTGTTAAAATTTTATTAAGTTTTATTCAAAATAATGGTTTGAATTTAGAAAAATTAATGCAGTTGTCAATGGATGGACCAAGAGTTAATTTAGCTGTTTTAAAGCAAATAAATAGTGAATTGAGTAAGCAAAGTTTACCAGTACTAATTGATTTGGGTACATGTTGCTTACACATAATTCATGGAGCACTGCGTAAGGGTATTGATAAAATTGATTTATTTGCTATAGATATTCATCAATTTTTCAAGCTATCTCCTGCAAGAAGGGAAGATTATCATTCCTTACAGTTAGAAATACTGGAAGAAACTTTAGCTAGACATAGTTTCCTTCGTCATTTTGAGAGCCGTTGGTTAACTTTGGGCTCAGTTTGTTAGAGAATTTTGAGCAATATGATGTTTTCTAAAGGAATATTTCATTGTCAAAATACCTAAAGAGTCGAAATCTCCTCTTTCTGATAGACATCTTCGGATTATAAAACATTTGAAAGACCCTAAGACTCTGGCATATCTGCATTTTGTTTGTAAAACTTTTGAACCTTATTTACTTCTAATGCAAAAAGTCGAACCTTTAGTACATGTGATGTACAGTAAGTTAAATGAACTTGTTCGCAGTATTATGTTTAAATTTTTAAACCCAGAAGAAATCTGTGAAAAAAATGGAGTAAAGTTGCTACAAATTAATGTTGATTCAGGATAAAATTGGTTAAATTTAAACAAGATTGAAGTAGGTCATGGTGCAAAAGCAATGCTGGAAGAACTTGCTGATAAAACAACATTTCTACAAAGTATTAGAAGCTGCTACATAGCAACTTCAAAGCATTTGCTTCAAAAACTTCCTATAACAAATCCTTTACTCAAAGATCTCCAGTGTTTGTCTCCTTATAATAGAAAAAAGAAAGAGTCTAGGAGTTCATGTAGCAGCAGATTAATTCAACATATTCCTCATGTGAATAAAACTTCTTCAGATTTTGATAAGATGAATGAAGAGTGGATTCTTTACATGTGTGAAGATGTGACTTTGATTGTGAATGATTATGATAATGATCAAAATATCTGTAAATATTGGAATGCGGTTTTCAATATAAAAGATGCTGGTGGTTATATAAAATATCCTATTCTTTCTAGAGTGGTTAAAGCATGTTTGTCGTTATTGAATGTAAATTCCCAACCAGAAAGAGGGTTTTCAACTAACAATTATGTTGTGACAAAGGAGAGAGCTTCTTTATCGGAATTAACCGTTCAAAGTTTACGGATTTGTCATGATGTTATTCGAATGCATGGCAATTCTGTTTCCTCCATTCCATATACCAAAGAAATGATGCATTATATTCAGAAATCTCATGCAGAATATGCATCATATATGGAAAAATCAAAAGATGTAACAGAATTAGAGAAGAAAAGAAAGGACGAGGAAGATGTAGAAGCTACTAGTGAAAAAAAGTTTAAACAATCGCACCTATTAGAAAAAATTAACTTGAGGAAGAAAAGAAAAATTTGCTTGATAATCAGTGTGTAGCTCAAACTTTGGATGATGCAACTAAAAAAATAGCATGTGCTATCAGTGATGATAATATGAGTGATGTGAAAGTTGGACAAATGATGCTGTCTGTTGCTAATGCAGAGATTGCATCTGTGAATGATAAATTAAAGTGCAGTGTTAAGTTATTGGAATTAAATACTAATGCACCCAGTTCAAAATGAACATTATTCAATTATACATAAATTAACTGTTAATTTAAAGCATTTATCATGTAACTTATTAATTTTCAGAAAATGTTCAGTATAAAAAGTTTAAATTTCTGTATTATTTTTCATATTGTTGTATTAAAAATTAAAAAACTCAGAATTTATTAAATAGTTTATTCCTTTCTAAAATGTGTTTTATGCATAAAACAGAAATTAATATGTAAAAGTGTGAGAATCGCAAGCACTTAGACACAACATCCGGCCATACCTTCCTCCCCTCCTCTTCGAGACCATTAGAAAAGGTTGGCGGAATGATTACAGAGAGGGGTATGAAACAGAGTGTACATGTCTCTGGAACTTGCAACTTCTGTTTTGGGTGTCCTAAGCCATCGGGGATCGTTATGATTTGGAGACGTCAGTCTCAGATTAATCTATTTGTTTAGGCTTCTTAAGCCATCTTATATAAGGGATATATTATTGGAGACATCAGTCTCATTATTTACGAATAGTTAATTGTTTGGGCTACTTTAGCTAGCTTCATTAGTTAATTATGTGTGTAAGAGACGCCAGTCTCAAAAATATATCTATCGGCTTCTCAAGCCATGTGATTGATTTTCAAATGCTTGTTTTGTGTTGTGATGCTCTAGAAAAATAAATTAAAATTAGCATCTGTAATTTTCTTCGCAATTATTTCACCCGAACCTATGCACTCTGATTTACCATTATCGGATTACCAATTCAAAATAGAACGTTAGGAACTTTACTATAAGTAACATTGGTTTTCTTTAATTATTGAAATATGTCCTGAAAAATGTCCTGATATTTCTTGAAAATAGTGTCCTGAAAAAAAAAATTCTGTACTCCGACCCCTGTAAATGTCTTGATTGACAAATGATATTACAGACCAATGAAGCAGTATATCATTTCACTAAAAAAACAGAATTGAAGTGTTGATAATTGAATCAATGTATAAACATAACCATAAAGGCTGAAAATATTACAATATAATACAATCAGTGTTCTCAGTGAATTTTGAATTCAGTTTAAAATCTGATAACACTCATTAAAATATTGGAGTCAGTCCTACATTCTTGCCTTTCATGAAACTGCACATTTTCGTCTTATAGATTAATTTATTTTAACTATCCCTAGTTTATATACATATATTAACATCAGAATATATTCCATTGTCACTTATATTGATTGTAATTGCTCATCTCCCAAGAGCTATTTTTTGGATGAAATAATATTTAGATACTGTCAACAAGTGTACTATGAAAAAATGTATATTTCAACTTTTATTTTGGCTTATATACATATATTTTGGCTGTATATATGTATACATATGTGCATGCATATGTATATACAAAGGTTGTTCAAAATAATGGAGAAACATAGTTAATAACTAACTTTCATATGTAATAATATAGGACTAAATTAAATATATAAATACCATAACTACCAGTTTTTTTATACTATATTGTGTTGCTAATAATCTTAAGAGTGTATATCAGTGTATTGTACAATATTTTTGCTTAATTTCTTTTTGGGTGAAACTAAAATGAGACTTGTCAGTTTCAAATCAGGTAGTCATTGGAAGTTCGTCCGTTTGGAGCATAGGTGACCACTATAGCATAATTATGGAGGTGTCAATTAACACCCTGTTAAAGGTACATCAAACAAAAACAACAACATCTGTAAGAAAAAATTTCATGACAAAAAAACCTGTAAACATTTGAGAGAAAATGGAAAACAACATCTGTGAGAAAGAAATTATAAGGAGAACCAAACTCACTATGAGAGACAGATGGACTTTAATGAAAATTGTAATTTCTGAAGAAAGTCCACGCCAGCAAAAGCGACTGTTGAGGGAAGGAATATATGTAGAACCTATTGTTGATCCATTTTTTTTCTGAAGACATTTGTATAAACAAAATATTTGGGGCTGAGCTATGATTTTAAAACCCTTTATGAGAGATGTAAATCAGAAATGATGATTACGGTAGTGCCAGGACTATAGAAAAGACTGCAGATCAATAGAAGTATGTTTTGTTTTCTAATGAATCCTGCTTTTCTTTATTCTCCACCATGGGATGGGTTTATGTGTGCTGAACTCTCACAAAATCCTACAAACCAGATTCTTTTACCCAGTGTAAATGAAGAATTTGGAAGGTTTCCAAAGATTCTGTAATTTCATTCCAAAGATTCTGTAATTTCTTGGGGGCTTATCTCAATGTTTAGAGCAGGTTTTTTTATTACTGTACATGGACAAGTGTCTCTAGCTTTGATTGTGTCACCTTTTTAATTGACCATCTGCTTTCTATAGTAGTGACATTGCTTCTGTCTAGAAATTACCCCTATTAAGATGATAATTTTCAAATTCACCAAACTCAATCTGTTCACTCATGGTTTCATAAACAAGAGGACTCATTTGGACTCCTTTTGTTTCTTGCTCATTTACTGAACTTAGAATGTAGAATCTTTATGGTCTGTTTTGGAAGAAGAGTAAGGTTGTTAGAAATAGGAGTGAAATCCTGTTCTTCTTGTTTCTCTAAAATTTAGAGCAGTTTCTACGTGAGAAATGGTTCTAATTTCTTTTAACTACCATTCAGAAGTTGTACATTTCTATTTCAAATAAGATTTAAGTGGTTTTAATTGCCAAAAATGCTTCCATACCATATTAGGTGTTCTTTTTGGTTCAGCATTCCTTTTTGAACAATCCCTGTTGTGTATATATATATATATATATATATATATATATATATATATATATATA
>JAPDSC010141619.1:193470-296730 GCA_026290005.1 Latrodectus geometricus
TATATATATATATATATATATATATATATATATATATATATATATACAATTTTCAAGAATAATTTTTATTTTTGATATAAAATTTTAATAACTTTTGTTGGTAATAACCAATTTATTTTTGAAGGTGCATCAGAATACTAAGAAAAATGTGGCATTTGTTATGATATTGGGTTCTTTAAAGATATGTATTTTTTGTTATGAATAGAGGAAAAAATCGTATGGAAATAATCAAAAATATATTCTATTAAACTTACAAACCTTTAAATATGAAAAAAGAATTTCAAAATATCCTGAATTAATATTTTCATAATAAAATTTTGTGTACATCCTTATAAATTAAAATTGTATTGTTATCTTAATTTTAAGTATGTATTCTAAAAAATATTTTTTTCAAATTTTGCAGTTAAAAGATGAGATAAATAATGCACATGTCTATAAATAAGAGCTATGTAATTATAAAACATGGTTATAAAAAACTAGAAATTTGTTACCAAAAGGGATTTCATTTTTATTTTGGAACTAGATTATTGTACTAAATTATTTCATCATCACGATTTTTGATTATTGACATAAAAATTCTGTTTAGGTTATTAATATAATAATTATATATTTTCATCATTAAATCTGTATATTTCTTATATTAGCAGTGCTATTGCATTTTATTAAGCATTACAAATTTTTTTCCATTTTTTTCAGGGCATATAAAAATTTATTGAATTTTGAGGTTATTTTTTTAATTGTATGTAAGAAAATGAAGTATTAGTACATTACAAAATCTATTATACAATGAACAATAGATATTTAGGAAAAAGTAATGTATATTTTTTAAGGTAAAAGTTCATTCTTCATAAATTCAATTTTATCTTGATATTTTTGCATAAAATGCATTATTAAATTAAACTAATTCAAGCACTTGTATTAAAAGATATATATTTTTAATCAGAAAAAAATTATTGAATCATTATTTTCTGAAGTCATTATTAAGTTTATAAAAAAATAAGACTTTATTGATGAAATTCTGGAAATTCTGAAATAATTTACAGTATTTTATAAATCAGAGCAACAAGAACAAACTACTGGAATATGATCTAGAACTAGCATATAATATGATTTGTTCGGGTACTGTAAGATATTTATTGAATTTTGTTTTTCTTGTTTCTAACCTTTCATCTTATCAGACAGAATCAGGCAAAATCAAGGATACTGTTGACAGTAATGAAGTCCAGTACAAGAAGTGAACAATAATGAATATTGTTCCTATTCAGTCCAAGATGTGCTGAAGTGTTGCCTGTTCTTGCTGGCATTTAGGGTTAAGAGGAAACCTCTTGCTACTCTCAGGATATATATAAAATATTCTTTGGTGGTATATTTTTTAATGTCCACTGGCAAGTCAGAACTGATATATATTGGTCTGTCTGTCACAAGATAAAAAAGGTCCTGTTTTTCTCCCCCTCCCCTTTATAACGGTTGAGATGGAGATATTAGCTAATTTTCTTTATTTTGGGCTTTTTGCCTCGAGAATAACTCTTAAATGTATGAGCTCTAATGTGGGTTTAATATTTCTATCATAGGAGCTGTAGAAAATTTATGTGTGAAGATTTGGACATTTTTGCACTTTTATTATGCTTTAAAAATTGAATTTTTTCTTAAATTTAAATAAATATTTTTATACAGTTACAATTTGAGATATTGCTTAATCAGTTACTTGCAAGAAATATTGTTATGTTGTTTACTGTTTGAAATCACTAAATCGAATAAATCATTAATTTTATTTTGAATCTATATGAGCTATCCTAATATTTACGTTCTCATTGTTTCTCCTAAAAATATTGTCAAATAATTGATTTCTGCCTTTATTTTTCCAGGAATATTATTAAAACTTTGATTGATGCAATGTTTGATCATTATTCTGATACTACTGTAAGTATATAGAAAAATATTAAATAGAGGCTTCAGATCTACACAATATTTTAACTTTATCTGATATTTATTGTATCTATGCTGTATTTTGCAGATGTTAAGAAATGGCTGTTTGGCACTTATTCACTTTAAAATTCCAGAAGATATGGTAATATTTATATTGTATTATGGGAATAAACCTTATATATTTTATTAACACTTTTGACATTTTTATAAAAAATTGTTTATGTGTTAAGATTAAATTATTCATTTATCGTGGGCATGAAATTTAAATATAATTGAGAACTATTTCTGCATATATTTCCTTTCCTGAAAATAAACTAAACTGGTTTTTTAAAAATTTCTTTATACTGTTTATCTTTCCAAAACTTAGATTACTTTTAAAGTTATTAACTGTGTGGTTGAAAATTACTTATAAAAATATAGAAGTTTAAACATATAAATAGATGTCAGTAGTTTTCAAGACATTTCATAGTTCCTTTTAAAATTTTCATTGAAGAACCATCTTTCAATTAATTTTCTACTTAATGAACAATTTTTCATTATCTTATTGTAGTTTAGGTTTCTCTTCTTTATTTACTAATTCATAAATATAAAATTAAAAATTTAGAACTATTTTTAAAATTCAATGTTTGATTTCATTTTAGAATGGTTTAATTTAAAAATTAAAGATTCCTTGAATTTTGTATAATTTTTAATTGTTTCAAAAGAAGTATTTTGATTGATTATATATTCATTTTTTAAGTGTGGGTCAGAAAAAAATAATTTACTGTAAAATGAAAGCTTTGAAAGAATTTGCTTTAAATGCATTTTTCTCCTGTTAAGTAAAAAATGTATTAAGATGTGTAAAAAGCAGGATGTAAATTAATAAAATTTAGAAATTTACTTTATAAAAATTCAACTATTCGAAATAAAAGCAAAATTTTATTTTTATTTATGTATTATTAAAATTTCATTTCTGATCATATTATACTGGACACTGACGAAAAGGGTGCTGTAAATATAATTTTGTTATGACGAAAATCTTTATTTGTCTAGTATTTCTTTTTTAATGTGAAAAATATTTAACTGGGAAGCATTGTATTTCAAGTTATAATTTTATTGTGCAATTTTTGTGACTATGTATTCGTGTATCTTGATATACTATCTGTTGTTTAAAGTATTCACTAATTGTAATAAATGGTAAAAGGCTATATATTAAAATTTATTGGAAAACAACTTATTGCTGTTATGTTTTTAAAATTTTTAAGTGAAAATATTTTTGTTTATTAAATTTTAATTAAAACATTCAAAATTTAATGGAATGTCAATAATTGAGCACTTGAAATAATTACAGTTTATTATGAAGCAAACAAAGAGGATATTCTTGGAGTTTTTGAATAGGGCAGAAGATTTCATATTTACTTTGGATTATGCAATTAAAGTATTTCATTCTTTCTATGTTCTAATGAAATGTTATTTGTTTCAGTTTTTTGATTATGAACGTTTTGCGAGTTTGTTGTTATTAATTGTGTCTCAGGATGATCAAGATGAATTTGTGCAACGTATTGGAGTTTATTTATTGAACAGTTTAGCTTGTCAAGTTGAAGGAATTGAAAAGAAACTAGTAGGGGATCGTGGAGCGATTACAGTAAGTAACTCATAACTTCTTTACATACTCATTAAAAATTATAACACAAAAATGTTAATAGGGCAAAAACAGTTTTTTTAAAGAATTACACATTAAAATTTCATTTCATATCAAATGATAATTTAAAGCAAGCTATTAAGAGCAGCTTTAAAGGAAATGCATGATTTGAAAACAAAATATTAAAACTCACATTACATGTTTAATTAATTACTATATTTGTTAACTAATATATATATATATATATATATATATATATATATATTAGTCAATTTAAAAATGTTAATATGAAATTTAAATAAAATTGTTTTTACATCAAATTGCATATTTAATTCCATTCTTTAGCAAATCAAATTTCTAAAGCCTCACAAGAATCACTGCTCATCAGTTCTCATAAAACAGAATAAATGTTTTTGTTTACATTATTGCTCATTTCAATATAGACTTCCAATCCTTGAGTGGTGTTATTTTGACTGTTATTTTTATTTACGCAATCCATCCCACTAAATCCTTACCGTTTGATAATCCTAATTGAAAGTATTCTTTAATATTTGAATGTTTGATATCCTGTTTAACATACAATTCCGAAATGAAGGTGTTTTCTTTCTATTCAATATGAAGGTGTTTTCTTTCTATTCAATAGTGAATGACTTAGTTAAGCAAATTAGTTAATTGATAAATGTAGTAAAGTCTTTAAAATATGGTTTCTTTTAAATCCTTTTAAGTTATTTAATTTTTTTATATTTTTCTTCGCTATTATACAAAATGATGTGTCTAAATATTTTTTAGGTGAGGAAAAATTTCGTGCAATTAAGAAATATTTACTTGTTTTAGTTTAATTTTATTTTTCAGGGAAAAGTACTTACTTTTGAATGTTACAGCCATCATGTGCATCATTAACCATCATGTGCAAAAAATACTATTGAGTGACTGACAAATCAAACCAATCAGCCTTTCCATCTTTAATCAAAGATTTCATTTTCAGCACATTTAATTTTAAGTCTAAAAAATTTAAATATAAAAATAAAAGTTCTAATAATAGAGATTTTTATTTTTAAATTAAAATAATAATTTTATTTGAAAAATAAATTTTCTAAAATTTTATATATTTTAATATATGAAATTTTAGAAAAATCAATTATTAATAAGTGATTTTTCTAAAATTAAGTACATATAATTTTCTAAAATTAATCAAATATTAATTAATAATAGCTCAAATATTCAATTTTCTAAAATTTCATATATTAACGTAACATTTTAAATGTTAACATATAAAGAATATTAATATTTAGTTGAAAGCATTAATCTTCTGAAATTTGGAAGTAATGTTGCCTTTGTGTCTTACTATAGAGTGGCTATAATACCTGTACTTTTTTTCACTATTTACACTCTTTATATTGATTACATTCTATGTAACCTTAATAATATTAAAAAAAATAATGAATTCTTCAAAAATCATGCATAACATTGTATATTTTTCAAGTACTCAACAATTCAAATCATTTTATTGATCTGAATGATTTTGTTGATAGAAATGTTGACTATATGCATAGTTGGTAAATTTCAGAACTAATTTGATATTTTTATAAAAAGATTTTACTATGAGAAATTACAAAGATTATTCCATTAATGAGATTCCTTTATCATTTGACATAAATATAGTCTTAAAATAAAGTTTTTTTTTAGATGGAAGGATTATGATATTTTTCATTTTTGAATTTTCAAATCTTTATAAATCTTTATTTTTTTTAAATCACTATATTTTTTGAAATTTCAAATCTTTATAAATTATTTTCAGGGAAGAAAAATCTAAAAACATTTATTAAAACAAATATTCCTTTCACATGTCTAGGATCATGTAAAATTACTGTCATGCTTATTAAAATTTAAATGAAAAATATTATTCTATAGCATAAAGTCAGTTTTTTTGTGCTCAACATGTATATGTCATTTTTATTTCATAGATTTAACAATGTTTAAAAAATTTGTTAAATATATTAGTAATTTAAAAATTAGTTTCATAGTGCAGCTAAATATTTTATGTTTTATTATCAAATATACCAAATACTTTAATAATATTATAATTTCTATTTTTTCATATAACTTTGACACTTCTTATTTTTTTAGATTATGTTGCAGATTATCGAAAAGCGCTTAGAACGTCATTTATGTGATGAAGTTATGGAAACTGCTTGGAGTACTATGTGGAATGTAACAGGTGAGAAAGTGCAAAATATGAGGAGAAAGTGCTTTTTCCCCATTTCAGTTTGTTTTTTTAATTCTGATTAAGGCAACTTGCAATTCACAATGACCACATAGAAATTGTTAGTTAAAAATTTTTAACATTGTATTAAGTCTATTTCAAGCTTCGAAAGGAAAGTGATAAATATACAGTGTTTTATTAAACATGATTAGTTGTAAACTGCTTTATTCAAATTGTTTTAGCAATTTTGTATTTCTACTATTTTCAATTTCTTAACAATAGATGATGTACAATTATAATTAAATTACTGTTTGAATATATGTATTTGAAAGAAATGAAAACAATTCTGAAAAATGTTATATTCTAATATCAAGTATTTAGTAAATTGCTAATTTTGAATTTTGTAAGTTTTAAGTAACAACAGCTTTGTTTAATTTTAGATGTATTAATCATCTATAAAATTGAGAGTATGGAATCTCTAAGATTAATCATTGAAAAGTTTTAAATCTTATTTTTAAATGTTAGCATTTATCATTGCAATATATTTTTTATGTTTATTTTATGGATGTTAAGGTTCTACAATATAGAAAATATATTAATGGCAATTTCATTCAATCCTCCAAAGGAAAAAAATGTGTAGTTTTATTAAATTATTTAATTCAAAGAAATAGCAGAATTCGTTTTTGAGTTGTCTTTCAGCAACATGAAATATGAGTTATTATTAAGGAACTAAATAAAATAATTTTTTTTGTAGATTTTTTTCTAAATATATTCTGTTACATTCTGTTTAAAATAACATGATTTACATTTCATTTTTTAATTTGGCATAGTTTAATTAGTGAATTTAATTTCATTCAAAGATGAAACACCTATCAACTGTGCTAGATTTTTGCAAGGAAAAGGAATGGATTTATTTTTGCAATGCTTAGAGGTAAGATTTCATTTGTAATCATCTTTTATTTGTTACTACTTGTTTTTATTTATATATTTTGAGTTTACAATGATATTTTTTCAATTATCAATATAATAATTGAATTTTTATTTGCTTATTTAATTTTTTTAAAAAAAGGAAATTTTTTGAAAAGATTAATTGCATATGTTTTTAATTATGAAAAGATAATTTTGCAAATGTTTTTATTTATGAAAAATAGATATTATTCATTGAAGTTCAATGATATATATTGTTATATTCCATCATGTTGCATAAATTTTCTAATGGAAAAATGCACTTTGAAAATGGAGTAGATTAGTTCCTATAATTTAGCTAGTAATGTGTAATCTAAAAAGTTTTTTTGTTACTGTATTTTTTATACAAGAAAAGATAATATCAGTTTTTTTCCTTTATTCGCGTTTGGCATTATTTTCATACTTTAATGTAAATAGGAATTTATGCATTTAATTATTCAAGTATTTTCCTGTATCAATGGTCTATTCCGTTCGTTGTGTAAATGTGGGTCCACTACATTTGTTTCATATGTAAATTCATATATTAGTGATGTTTGATTTGTTAATAAGTTCTTAAGTATTCTTAAGTATTGCTTAAAATATAAATTTAATAAACTTTTTATTGCATTATTTTTTAAATCCTGACTACGATTAAGATTTCCACCTTTAGCACTACAAGTGACAGAAGTGATGGCAACATTTATAGTGAGGGACCCAGTGAATGTGGGATTGTTGCTTCAAAAATGGGTGGGTCTATGTAATTAGAAACAGGGGTCAAGCAGAAGACTCCAGACTTGGACTACATAATGGCCCAAGTCTGGATAATTTGATATTTTGAAAAGAGTTTGATTAGTAAAAAAGGAAAAATCTGCTTATGATTTTAGCAAGAATTTATAAATTAACATTTATTAGAAATTATGTTACTACAAAAAATTAAACTATAAATCTAATAGACTAAAAAAAATTTCATAAACACAGAAATGTTCTGCAGTTTATATTTTATTTTTAGGCTTTTCCATCAAAACCAGAACTTCTGAGGAATATGATAGGATTGCTGGTGAGTAGACTTTCTAATTTTACATAATAATTTATTTTTTCACAATATCTTTTCTATTTTTTTCCTAAAAATCTATTTTTTTAAAATAAACATAGTAAATGTAATTATTGTTTTAAATTGTTCAGTAAGATGAATTAACCATTTTGTTGTAATGAACAAATATTGTCTTGTTTCTTAGTTTTACTTTTGTAACTTTCTCTTAAATGATTAAATACTAAATAAAAAAAAAAAAAAAAAATTTGAAGATCTATATTTGTTTCAGATAAATTAGTATCAGAAATATTTAATTATGCAGAAATGCGTGTGTGTCTGTGTTCACTCAAGAAAATACTTCTTAATCAGAATATCTCTTTATGGAAAAATCAAAATTGAAACAATATTTAATTTTTATGCTGTCTTATTAAGCTGTTAGTTGAATAATCAAACCTCTAATCTTCTTAGTTTAATTATTTCTTTTCCATACATATTTGTAAAAGAAAGACAAAATATATATGTGCCTATATATTTTGTCCTTTTTATCACAAAGTGAAGAAATTTTACTTCCTTTTGACTATATATTTGTTAAAGTTTGAAATGTTTGTTTTTAAGATGAAGTCCTTTCTAAATTAAGCCCGGTATGTAAAATATAATCAAATAGAGAATACTTATTCATTTTTTAGTGGTGCTTATAACATGAACAGAAGAATACATTAATATCAATGGGTTGTGTTGCATAATCTTCTTTAAAAATTTGAAGCAGAACAGTTTTTAATGATTACTCAATGGCACTCTAACCATTTATTTTAACTGAATATATTTTTGTGTCCAAACTTTTGTTGACATTTTGTCTTTTTTTTATTTTTATTTTGGTTATAAAGTGAGGGAAAGGGAGGTGAAATGAGTGAAAGCATAATATAATAAAATAGAGCTTAGCTTTTTAATTTTCCATGTAATATGTGATATAATTATATGTTCTTATATAGATAAATCTACCTTCAAAATTTTGCCAATAATACAAGATTTTACTATCAGTTCTGTTATAATTTACATTGTTTTATATATATTTATTTCACTATATTTCAATGTTATGATCCTAAGCTGAATTTTGATGAAAAATTTGATATTAACTATTTGGTATCATAAAACAATCACAAAATATTAATTCAAAAAATTTAATTTTTTGAATTAATATGTTGCGTTTTATGTTATGTGTCATTATTTTTTTTAAATTCTTAATAAAAATTAAGGAATATCCATATTCCCTTTTACAATTAACTGAATATAGTTTGTTACTTTCTTATGTGTTTATCTTTTAGGGCAATGTAGCTGAAGTAAAAGAACTTAGACGTTTTTTGATGAAGGAGGAATACTTATCTGTTTTCAGGTAATCTTGTAAAAAATATTTTCAATAAAAAATGAAATTGTTTACTTTTTATATAAATTATTTGTCTGAAAATAATTTTTAAAATTTGATTTCTTTAATTATTTATGCAGTTATTTATATTTTAATTAATCAATTTCTTCTAAATAACTTTTGTAAATTAAAAAAATGTTGTAAATATATTTAATTTGGCAATATATATTTTTGTTTAATAAAATATTTTACTTTAAAAGTGTAGATGGGGATGCTATATCAATTCATATTTCCCATATGAATCAAATGATTCATATGGGAAATATGAAATTATTGATATAAAAGAGGACAAAGAATTTTTTTTTATGTATAAAAATTACTACTTTAATTTGTGATGTGTTGCTTCGTCATAAATATTTGAATTGACCTGCAATTTATTGTATTTTAAAAAATAGTGTATTCTATATCTTTGGAAGTATATTATTGTTGTTTTTATTTTACAATTACCAATGTAACTTTTAACCTATTCTGTAGTTATGTTCATCACCTCATTTGTTCAAGGAAGTTTCATTTTTATTTTTATGTGAAAAATATAGAGGAATAATTTTTTACTGCCAAATATGCAAGAATAGTATTTTTAACTTATAATACATATCACTAATTTGACATTTCAGCTATTGCTTTGTTGTTAAGTACTAATTTATATCAAATGTAGATATTTTGTTTTTGTACAAGTGACTAAAATTATATTTTTCTTTCTTATCTAATTTTTATTAAGGTTTATAATATTTATTTCAATAATATAATTTTTCTACCACTATCAAAATAAATTGGCAGACATTTCTTTAAGAAAAGCTAAGACCATTTTAATACTGATGTATAGATAAAAAAAAAAAAGTACAGGATGCACAGAGTTCTTTTTAAATTCTCATCTGTGTTATTGTAGGAATTATTTTCATTGTCAAATATAACTTATATTTTAATATGTTTTTATATCATTTGTGAATAATGTTCCTTTAATGTTTTGTTTTAAAAGTAAATAAAATTTACTAACTTGAATCTTCAGTTTATAATTCAATACAGTATTATTATAATTTTAAATTATGAAATTGTTATAGTTAATAATAAATGTATTGAATTTAAATGTAAATTAATTTATTATAAGGATTTTGTCTATTAAATATTTCAGTTAAAAATTGCTTGTATGTATATATTTTTACTTTTTTTTAGCTGACATTGTTTTTGTATTTTACTAATTTTTTAATTATGTGAAAATAAAATTCCCACACATAGATTTGAGAGTTAAGTTTTACTATTTTCATAAATAAACAATTTGTTTTATTCTTAAATATCTTAAAATGACTTTAATGGCTTATGAACAAATTTTCAGAACATATCATTCTAATTTGAATTCCATTTGTTGCTTTTGTTCAATAAAAGTGTCAAAATTTATTATTGATGCTTGTGAAAAATTTTGAAAATTTAATTTGAATATTAAATTTAACAAAAATTAATTGATTGTTTTATAAATTTAATATAAAAAATATGATTAACACCTAATTAAGTATTTAATATCGTGATTCAGTTAGAATGTAAATGTTGTGCATAATTTTAAAAGTGTATTATTCTATTGATAAAAAAAAAAGTTTAATAAGAAATTTCACAGGTAAAATAACAATTTTTAAATAATAATGAAAATTAAGTTTAAAAAGTCAGTCATGAATAAACAGGATGATTCTTTTTTAAGAAAGAGAGTTTTGATATTTGCATTCTTTCATCTAATTACTTTATACTAAAATTACTCATATCATAGTCTTTTCTGCATTTTATACAATAAAAATCTTGAGATGAACAGAAATGCTGAAAACCTATATAGTTGATTGAAGTAGTTGACATCGAGTGACTTAATTTTTTTACAATTTATGTCATTTTGATGATGTTATTGTTATGAGGCTAATATCAGAATGAGGTGTTAAATATTTTGCAGTGATCTATTGGATAACAGAAGCGATGGCATTGAAGTCAGCTATAATGCAGCAGGGATCTTATCTCATATTGCTTCAGATGGACCTCAGTTATGGGATGCTCATCACATTACAAGAGTCAGTAGAAAGACGGTTTTACAAAGAATGGTTAATGCAATCAACAGCTGGGATCTTAACACCAAACGGAATATAAACTACAGGTAACAAGGGCTTTCAAATACAGAAGTTTATACATTTTAGGAACTCCTGATTATCTACATCTTAATTCTCAAAAAACTTCCAAAAAGTGTTTTCATGTGTGTGGGGGAACTTTTGACTGATTTTTTAAATGAAATAAATTTACTAATTTTTGAATAATGAGAAATTTTATTTGTCCTTTGGTTATCAATGTATTTATGTTATTGATTAGTGAATTGTTGCTTTTGAGTTTAAATTATTCTAATGCATACTTTTATTTATTCTCTTATTAAATAATTTTTTTGTATTACCTGGCTTAACCATGATAGCCTTGCTCAACAATCCTGTGGATAATCAGGAGTTTATTGTATATATATTACACTAAATTTATTTTGAACTATTTTATAAGAAATTTATAGTTATATGGGATTACTGCATTTGGATTGATTCTCCTAAATCTAAATATTTTGTATTTTTGAGAATGTATAATTGTAAAAATTTTATTTAACTTTCAAGAGACTACAAAATCAATGTCAAAATTTGTAAAATCTGTCTTGTATCAAAATGAATATATTTTAGAATTTATTGTAGACAAAATGGTCTAAAATGCTATGTATTTAGAAACTAATTCTGATTTTGCTTCATTGAGATTTCTACTGGCAAAACTCAAACTCAATTCATACCATCAACAGAGATGGTGAAAATTACAGAGAGGGTTCCTACATTTCTTTTATGATAAAGATTTAGAATCGCTTTAATAATCAATTGTATATATTAAAACTTGTAACAACACCAAAAACCAGAAATACTGACATTAAAAAGAAAATGCTGTAATCATATTATTTGTCATGTAAGTTAAAAATGAAGACGTGTAAAATTTTTTATGTACTCAATAGAATTTAAAAAAATTACAAAGCAATTTAGAATCATTCACTTTAAAATGCAGGCATTCCAAGAATAAAATCAGAATTCTGATGTGGAGATCAATACATCAAACCAAGTTTCATATGAAAAACATGTGAAATACAGTCAAAGAAATCTTGTGATCAGTGGTGTTGTCGAGCTGGAACATTCGGAACGCCGTTCCGGTACTTCCTTTTTGGACATGAACGCGTTCCGGAACTAAAGATGATTTTTGATAACGAGAATCAGCTGACGTACTGAAAAAAAAATTAAAAAGTATTGCTGATTTTTTTTTCTAATTTTTGACGAATTTTTATATGTATTATTATAAACAAGGGTTTGATCCGAACCAGAACCAATACAATGTAATAATAAGATTAATAAGTACAACTGTTAGTAAAATATTCTATGCACGCTACCTAAGTCAAAGTGTCTATTAAAAAGTGTTAGGCAGGCCGCACATTGAGGCAGCATGCCTCCAACGCGCACCTATCGCTTCCCGGCCGCGTTGCTGCCCGTAAGAGGCATGTTGAAAAATACCACATACTGAAGCGACGGCAGGAATATCTCACGTAAAAATTAATGGCCCACCACAACAATTACTTAAATCAGGTGATAATGTAAAAATTTGTTTAAGGTCTCATTGTTCAGCGGATGACAACAAAACAAGGAAAATTCAACCGCAAGATCCTGAACATAATCCTATTTGGAATATTTTATAAAAACCATTAGTATTTTCATGCATTGTTAAAAATATTTATGCAATATTGTTTGAGTATCTTCTATGCGTATTTTTTAATTTGTTAACTAATTTTTATTAAACGTTCCTATTATTGTAATAAACATATACATATATATATGTATATATATATATATATACAAAATGGGTTTCGTAATGATTTTCATTTCCTTTCCTTTTTATGCTATATACAGGGCCGATCCTGGCGACAGGCGAAAATTGGGGGAATTCTCCCCCCCCCCCCAGCATCAAATTTGGGACATGAGATCGCACAGAGCGGCCGCCTACCCAGGATCGGCCCTGTTTATATAATTATATATACGTGTTCCGGTAAAAAAAATTAGCACAACACCACTGCTTGTGATAAGGATATTAAAACAAATCTCAAAATGAAACTAAAGAAGAAAAACATTAAATTTTATCATCTCCTATAAATAAAGCCTATAGACTTTTCTTGCTTCCCACTGTAAAGATATTTAAAAAGTGTTAATGTTAGTCTAGTGATCCACAAATTTTTGAACATAAAGATATTATGTGTATTTTGCTGAACAAACTTCTCATGAAATTTATTAAGCTTTCCATACTTAGTAGCATATCTTTATTTGAAGTGTATATTACTTTTATAGTAACCAAAAGGAGTTTTGTAATTTCTTTATAAAAAGTAATGCATCTGATATTGTTGCAGCATTAACTGATGAGGGGGGAAACAATTTAAAGTGTGGGTTATGTAATTTGCAGATATATAAAAGATGATTGTTTTAGTAAAAAAATTTTATACAAGATCAGAGAGAATGTTCCAATTTATTAAATAAACTTATTTCCACAATTCATGAGAAGGCTGTAAACCAAAATTAGCAATCAGCACATGAATAGAAGTATTTTTTAACTAATCAAATTGAGTCATTCTGCTATCGATGATATGCTGCAAATGTGTATATTTATAGTTAACACAGAAATGAGTAATATCTCTCTCTCTATATATATATTAGAAGTGGTAAAATGAAAATTAACAATAAAACAAAAAAAAAAAAATCATAATTTCATGTTATTTAGGTATGTTGATATTTTTATTGTATTAAATACTTATGAAATCACTTTGATGTTGAATAATTCTTATATGCTTATGAATTCTTAAATATATAAACAAAAATGAAAAAATTTACAAAAATCATACACTAATGGACTAAATGGTCGTTTTTTATGAACCTCTTATTTATGAAAACTTACTGGTTGCTTCCTAATAGGGTCCCTTAAATGCAATAATTCTATTCCCATTTATGAACTTAAGTTTTGAAAAATCTCTTTTTTACAAACTTGCTTTCATACATTTTTCGTTTTAATATGATGTTTTATTAATTTTTGTATTGAGAAACTAGTAGTAAATTGTGAATAACTAACTACAACATTAAGCATTTATTAATTAGTGTGATGAATAAAATATATAGCTCTAATCCTAAAATCAAATTGTTTAACATCAAAATTAAAGGAAAATATTTTTTTTATAAAATCTAGCATGATTGAGTTCTTAGTATTTACCAGAACCTCAAGTATCATTCACTTTGTGGAATTTTTTTCTCCTAATCTAACTTCTGACTTTCCTTTAAGTGTAATCAATAGGTTTAAATGAAAATATTGAAAGATACTTTTGGATGGTGTGATTGCATCTTTGAATCACTTTATAAAATCCACATTCTTGGTGAAATGCTCATGTGGATGCATGCTTGCAATCATGTTGCAAAAATATGATATCTAAATCATTTTGGCCAATGTGCATTTTTAAATGAAATACTGTAACTGAAGAAACAAAAAAAAAAAAAAAAAAAAAAAAAAAAAAAATCTGACTTGAGCAAAGATAAGTTATTTATTCATGAGCTTTGACAATTTTTGAATTTGGATTTAGATAAAATTTGTTGGTAACAATTATTAAATGATTGACAATGTAAAGGAGAATAAAAAAAAGAATTTTCAGGTGCATTAAACATGAAGAAAAGAGTTAGTGCTGTAACCATCTGCAAAACTAGATAATGACTAACAAGATTAAGGTGCCTTTTGAGCAAAACAACAGTTTTCTACATCATAAAAAATGTAGTTTTGAAATGGGAAAAATTAAGTGATTATTTAAATTTTTCTGAATAAAATGAAAGTAAGAATTGTTTTTGATTATGAATTGTTTTTTTTTATGTAATGGATGCTAAATAACTTTTCTAATACCATTTTTATTTATAAAAAGAGAGCAGTGTGGTTAAAAAAAAAAATAGTTTTAAAATTATTTTTTCTGTTTTATGAATTTTCGATTTTAAGAACTATTTTACTAATCTTTGTGTATTCATAAAATCTATATTTTTAAATATCTATTATAATAATCCTCTAAAAATTGAAAGAGTTGTATTTTTATGATTTATTGCTCCATAAAAATGTAGCATAATAAAAAAAGTATTGTTTTTCTTCTTATTATGCAATATGAAAGATTATAATAGTAATTCAAGGTAAGACCTTATTCAGAAAAAAATTTTCTGTAAGTAAATTTATGAGTTTTAACTTATTAACATGATGTGCTGTGTAAAATTAATATACAACAATTGCTATCAATATTCTCATAAATGGAAATTTATAAATTCTGCTTGCATTTGTTAGTTTTATTGAAGCTTTGTAAATTTTGGTTTTATTTCAAAAGAGTAAAAAGTCAGATCTACCAGATTTTCAACGAGGCCAAATTGTAGAAACTCTTCTCTCTAGAGCAAGTGTGACCAAAACATCCCACCTTTTTGTAGTTTCTAGAAGTATGAAGTCGTGGCAGCATACACAGTGTGCTGCAAGTGAAATTTGTCAAATGGTTGGAAAGGGACTGACAGGTATTGAAGCCGATTGTAATGTCTTAAAAGCCAACAACAACTGTCAATGATTACAGTTAGCAGGTGTCATCATAAATAGATCATTTACAGACTCAGCAATTCCCAAGGCTCCTGTCACAGGTGTTAATGCCAAATATTGTCTAATGTTGCACTCATAAAACATGGTCAATTGATAATTGGAAAAATGTAATAGACTTGACGAATAGTCTTTCACACTTTTCCCGACAACAGGACGAGTGCACATTTAGAAAATACCGGCACAAGCATATGATTATGATTATCTGAATCAGTGGGGAAAAAATGTAGAGAAATCGGGTTACCAGATTCATCATATGATGTAAACTTAGCTTAATATAAAGGAGGTGGAAATTTACAGAATGAGCCATATTATGGGATAATGGCATGTCCTGTGACAGTTTGAGAAACAAGAGGTTGAAATTATCTTGGACTACAGTGAACCGACCTCACTGTAATTGAATTGTTATGATCTATTTTAGAGCGTTCAATATGGAATCGAAATCTTCCAGTAACATCTCTCCCAGAATTTTAACAATATCATTATAAAGAATGGTACATTATTCTTCTAAACACTATTCCCTTCTTGTATGAATATTTCTAGGTTAATTCGAGCTGTATTTCATGTCAAATGCAATCCTACATCTTACTAATAAAGGATTCTTTATCGATCTAAAATGTTTTCATTTGTGATAACCACCTGTAGTATTTTCTAATTTTTCCTCATTATTTATTTCTCTGTTACAATATTAATTGATTTTTAGTAGTCTAAATATTTTTTTAGTTTGTCTGAATGTAATTATTTGTAGTTCAAAATAAAGTTTAATTAATTTTATTCTGAATTAGTAGAATGTGAAAAGTGTGAATGTAACAGTAAATTGTTAAAATATTTTAATTATTATAAAATATATACATTATATATTTGTAAATAAAATCTTATTTATTTGTTGTAATTTAAATTTTAATTTTAGAATATTATTTACGAGATATTTTATAGTATCTAAATAAATTTATATGTAAAAATAAAATTTTTGTGTTATTTAGTTGAACATAGTTCATTTCCCAAATAAAAATATAAATTAAATTCAATTATGTTTTAAATCCTTATTGTACATTGCATTAATATTTTTCAGATCATTTAAACCAATATTAAGATTGCTCTCTGTTCATCATACACCTGAAGCTCAATATTGGGCAGTATGGGCTTTGACAAATCTCACACATGTATATCCAGAAAAATATTGCTCACTTCTTGAAAGAGAAGGTGGTATTGCATTGCTGGAAGAACTCTCATTAAATGCACAAAATTCTTCTATTTTTGGATTGGCTCAGAGTACCATTGACCATTGCAAACGGTAATGATGTGTAACAGTTAAATATTTAATTATCATTTAATTAATGCATGCAGTTTTTAAGAAATTAGTCAATTCTATTTCGATGTATAATATTGAAAAAAATTTCGTTATTATAAAAACCAAAATTATTAATGTATGTAAAAAATTACAATAAAAAGTTTGAGATATGTATATTTTGATTCTTTGATAAAATTTTAGGTTTGTTATTATTTTCAATAATTTATGTCATGAAAGTTATTATTAGTAATAAAAGTTTTCTGGACACAAAGTTAAAGCCTTGTAGTTTTCCACAAAAATATTCAGAGCTCGGAGTTGTCCTGATATTCCTTAAATTCCGGATTTTTTAAAAAACGTCCTGAAATGTCCTTATTTTACGAAATAAATCCTGGAATTCCTTAATTTTTTATTATATTCATGGCAATTCTGTTTCCTCCATTCCATATATAAAGAAATGATGCATTATATTAAAAAATCTCACATGCAGAATATGCATCATATATGCAAAAATCAAAAGATGCAACACAATTAGAGAAGAAAAGAAAGAAGGAGGAAGACATAAAAGGTACTTGTGAAAAAAAGTTTAAAAATCGCACTTGTAAGAAAAATTAATGAACTTGAGAAAAAGAAAAAATTGTTTGATAATAAGTGTGCAGCTCAAAAACTTTTGGATGATGCAAATAAAAAATAGCATGTGCTATTAGTGATGATCCTGAGTGATGTGAAAGTTGGACAAATGATGCTATCTGCTGCTAATGCAGAGACTGCATCTGTGAATGATTAGTTGAAGAAGAGTAGTATTAAATTATTGGAATTAAATGCTAATGCATCCAGTTCAAAATGAACATTAGTTATACATATAAATTTACTGTAATATAAAGCATTTATCATGTAACTTATTAGTTTTTAAAAATGTTCAGTGTAAAAAAAGTTTAAATTATATCATTTTTCATATTTTTGTATTAAAAATTAAAAACTGAAAATTTATTAAATAGTATACTCCTCTCTAAAATGTGTTATATTCATAAAACAGAAATTAGTATGTAAAAGTAACATTGGTTTTGTTTAATAATTGACATATGTCCTGAAAAATGTCCTGATATTTCTTGAAAATATTGTCCTGAAAAAAAAATTTCAGTACTCCTACCCCTGAATATTTTTTTCTTGTGGTTAAATAAAAATTTCTTTCATAAATATTTAATTTCTGTATGTTTCACATGCAAAACTTTTTATGTATAATAAAGAATTTTAAATTTCTTTCGATTATTTTTAGACTTAAATTTTAAAAGTAAATTTTTAAAATCATTTTAAAGAATTTAATCTGAAAACAATTAAATCTCTTAAGATTTAAGAAAAATAATTAATTCTTTGTAAAAATTTTTGAAGTGTTTTTTTCCAGATTAATTCTAAATTAGACAATTCAATTTTAAGATTATTAAATTTTTGGTGAATCTGCAGAATCAAAAATATTATTCTTGTTTAATTTTACATGGAATTTTTCTTAATATCTTGCAGAGCAATTATTTGTATGGATTGAATTTCATCTACATTCCTTTAAAACATTTCAGATGATTTACAAATTATTCTTTTTTATAAAATTAAGAATTGTATTAATTATATTTAAAACTATTTTATTAAATCCAAAGTAATTTGATAGAAAAAGTAAGTTAAGATATAATATTTAAAAACACATAAAATACATAGACATTTGGTTTGTAATAAGATTTCATGAAAAATAGATGTATTGCATGTCATGCCACATACAAAAGCAATTTTTTTTTTTGAAGCAATAATTCATAACTTGCAAAGCATTTTACATGTGCAATGAATTTGATCTTGTATTCTTTAAAAGCATTTTAAGATTTTCAAATTATTTGTCCATATAAAGTAAAGTATGCTTTGCTCATATCTGAATAAAAGGATAAAAATACAGCTATTTTATATCACTGAAAGCATTTTGTAGAAAAAACCTATTGTTTATTAATATAGGATTAGTTAAAAAAAATTCAGGAATATTCTTAAACATCTGATTTTGACTTCACACAAAATAAAAATATTGTATATATGGTATATACAATGTGCATTTGTCTTATAAGTAATTTTTTTATAATTTGTAAAGCAAAACTTTATATCTTATAAAGCAATTCTACATATGCAATGTATTTAATTCTCTTAAAATGTTTCAGAAGATTAGCAAATTATTTGTTACAAAATTAAAAATTCATGGATTTATTTAAAATTATATTATTTTATAGTTAAAAAAATATCTAGACACATCTGACTTTACTCTACATACAAAGTACTATATATATATGTATATATATATTTGTATTCAATTTTCATAAATAAGCATGAAGGGAAAAATATTGCCTTTGAAAAGCTCTAGTTTAAATTAGAGAGGCTACAACTAACTACAAATATTATTGAAAGTATGAGAATATGAAGTTATATAATTGCAGATTTGTGCTGAGAAATATGTAAAAAGTAACAAAAGTTTATTGTATACAAAGTCATTATTGTGTAGATGTACAAGAATTACAAATAAATGAAGGCAAAAGAGACTCTTTAAATTTGATAGTTTCCTTTGAAAACAAATTTGTTTTTATAACTGTCAGAAGATAAATGAAAGTCATTCTGGCTTACTCTTAAATGGACAACCTTAATTCTTCCACAATAACAAGAATAATTTCAATTAAAAAAGAAAATGTCCAAAGATCTATTTCAATTATTCAGTTATTAAGAATGTTCTTAATTCAAAATAAATCTTGTATTAAATATTAAAAACCCAACGAAAGTTTTGAATTTATACCAATTATTTAAAATGAAATCAGTAATTTGATGGTGTTTTATTAGATTTATTATTCTAGGAATATTTGCATATTTTATTTATCCTTAAAAACAGGAGTACCCTGCAATTATATATTTTTTGATTATCTATTAAAATACACCTTATAGTCAATTGTGAAGCTATCCATTATAAATATTTTGATAATTTTATTCAATTTGATTAAATTTAAATAAATTCATTATCAATGCAGAAAATCGGTACATGGATCTGTTTATTTATTGATAGAGGAATATTAAAATTTTTTAAAATATTTCTAAAAGTAAATGTTTGCTTTATATTGAAATTGTATAAAAAAGGATTGAAAAAATATCTTAATTCTTTGCTGATAGCTTAGTTTCAATTCAAAACTTTTCCATTACTTAATTAATTATCATATTAATAAATATATTGATTAATAAATTTGATTTGTTGTAGCTATCATAAATTATTTATAAGACAGAAATATTTTAATATTGTTATTCTGCTTGATTCGATTTTTTAAAACACTAAATTTGATATTTTACATTTTATAAATAACATAGTTGAGAAAAATAATTTTCCAAAGAATAAATTTTTCTAAAAGTGTTTTTGTTATAAATTTATATGCTTATAATAAATATGAAAAATGTGTTTTAAAAGTTCAATGTTTTTTTATTTTTCATAATACTGCTAATAATTTTAGTGATTTTTAAAATTAATTAAATAACAGTAAGGATTCATATATTTGATAGTAATCAAAATTAAATAAATTTTTTAACTATTTAAAGATGAAATACTATAATGCAAAATATAGTTTAATATAAAATAAATTATTAGTTTTAGCTGGGTAATCAAAATGAAATAAATATTTAAAATAAGACTTTTAAAAATTGAAGTTAATTAATTACAAGTTGTTTTTGAAGAGAAAATTGCTGCTTTTTTGTATGTGTGTGTATTTATATATATGTAAAAACCAATTTTAATTAACATTTTAATAACAAGTACCAAAATTAAAGTATTTTATACCTTAAAATTATATTATAATTTTAAATAATACATGTTTTTTATATTTTATTACATGCTACAAACCAGATCTGTATCTATATTTTGAAGCTTTTGTAAATACAGTGAGTTGAATTGTGGATGCAGAATCATTCAGTGCTTTTTAAGTTTACACCTAATAATGTTTAACTGCATTTTTTTTAAATTTTATTCTATTTGTTTGAGTTTTTTAACAAAATTGACTGATATCATATCTTTTACAAGCATCTCAAATTTCAATTTCAACAAAAAGGATTTTTACTGCAATCTAGTTTTGTTAAACTGAATTCTGAATTTTCATGCTTTTAAAAAGTTTGAAAATAATTTATTCTTATTTTTTGTAAACAATCAGATTAAATATTATGCATGTTATTTATTGACAATATAAAATGTAATTTTACATGCATGATAAATTAAAAATGGTTTGAAATATAACTCTATTTAAGCAAATTTCAAATATTTTTCAAGTTAATATTAAAAAGTAATTTTAATTTCAGGTATGAGAATCCACCAGATGACATGTCTGAAAGTAGTGAAATTGATGTAGAAGCTATATAAATTGTTTTGATATTATGATTTCGTATGTAAATATAATAGTTTTCCAATACTTTAACTTGGCTCCTTACATAACATGTCTGTTGATGTGGTATGTTTTTAAGGATGGTTTAAATGTTATTTAGAAGATTATTGTTGTGAGCTCTTAGTGTCAAACTTGTAGGATTTTTTAATGCTAAAAACAGAAAACATTCTTTAAATTCTGAGATGACTTCCAAGGTTGCATAAAATTTGAATTATAATATTTAAACAAGTTCGTTTAAATTTTTTTTTATTTTACCATGTTCAAAAATTTTTTGCATAAGTTGAAAAAGAAAAATTTTATTTGCATAATCAAATATTTTAATATATACTTCAAAGTTATTTATTATTTTGTTCATTATAGATATTTTTTGATTTAAGAAGAATTGTGTGTACTCGCAAGTTTTTAATAGAAAATTTGTTTTTTTATATTTGATTTCTATTTAAATATGAATTTTGTTCATTTATATTATACTTTTATGTAAGAATAAAAGCTCCTCACTTTATTTTCTTAATGTAGAAAATTATAAACTATTTCAATAATTTGTAGTATTTACAAAATGCATTTATGGCCTCTCAATATCATGAGTAAATATTAATTTTTTTAATGTTATGTTACTCATGCAGTAAAAAAACATTCTGCAAATATTCATTTTCAATTATATTTGATAAGAAAGAATTTGTTATGAAAATGATATCTGTTTATATTGTTATTATCATTAAACTGCAGTAAAATCTAATTTTGAAATAATAAGATTTAAGGATTCTAACCAAATAATAAGATTTAAAAATTTTCAAAATGTTTAAATAACTCTTAACTTTTTCCAAAGAGTGCTAAATTTAATTTTATATGATTTTTATATAAAAAAAAAAATGGTTTGCTCCAATTATATGTATTTGTTAGTTTGTAGTATTAATTACATGTATTTTACAATTACATGTATTTGTTAGTATAATAATTGTTATTTTTTATGGAGATCATAAATTTTTACCTAAAACCTTCCTTTTAATTAAAATTTCTTAGTATAATTTTTAATTTCTAAACAATTTCTTTTTAGCAATTTAATATTTTATATTAATAGTTAAATTTCTTAATATTTTTCATATTATGAAAAAGGTGAAATCTGGCCTAAAATGAATAGTTTGAATTTGTTAGCAAAAAATGATTATTTAACAAACAAAAATTTTAAACAAAACCTGTAAAAAAAAAAAAAAAAAAAATATTGGAAACATAGAATCATGGATTACTAAAACACATAGTATCATTCAATTTATATTAATAGTTTTATATTTTTTCATTGTATTAAATTAATCTATTCAATGGAGAGCAGAAAAATATAATAATTCGCAAATGAAGTGTAATTTAAAATGAGATTATAATTTTAAGTGAGTTCATATGTTTCTAATTGAATGTTATTTTTGTTTTATAATCCATGATTCACATGAGTAATATACATATATATAATCATAAAATAAAATGTAATTTTATCTTGAATATTATTTTGTAGAAAACAAATTTATCATTTGCTTTGTGATTAGGTTTGCTATTGATACACATAATTTAATGTATATGGTTGCTTAAATAAAACCTAAATAATTGGACTTTAGTTTTAAAAACTGTATTAAACTACGCATAGAAATGTTCCTTATATAGAAAGTTTTAAATTCAATTATTTTGGTTAGCTGCCAGACAGCCCAATGATTAGAGCCATGAACAATATTGGATTCAATTCTCTCCTCGAATGTGTATGTATCTAGAGGTTCGGAATGAACTTATTTATGAATGCAAATCACTTCATTATGAATGCAAATCACTTCATTATTTTTATAATGTAAAACTTAAAATTTTATTATTTTTTTAAAATGTAGTTGTAGGGAAAGCTTACAATACTTACTGGTTATTTTAAGCAAATTTTTTTTAAAAAGTTTCACCTGTGTTTTAGTTAGTCAATAATATTGAAACTTATAATTTGTGCTTAATGATCTTAAAGCAATTTATATCGCCTTTGTGTTGTTAATTAATAGCACACTATCTCTAAAAGTTAAAAAGATCAAGTGAACCTGGATACATAAAAAGTGAAACATATGAGCTCACTTGAAATTTTATTCATGTTTCTATGATATTCATTTGCGATACTGTACTGCTCTTTATTGAATAGATTTCAATCCCGTTATAAATAAATAAAATCAATCAAAATGTATCATACTTATGTTGGAGTAATCAAATATTGCTGCAAACTATTAAAAGGATCTAAGCATTATTTGATGTTCAAGATTGTTTAAAGTGTCTCTAGTTTCTGCAATTTAATTTCTGTATATCAATGTATTTTTAAGTACTAAAAGTGATATTGTTTGAAATGTAGGATAAATGTATTAGAAATATGTATTTGTAAATATTAAGGGCTTATGTTTTTAATTTATAAAAGCAAATAGATGTCATTTGTAAGTATTTTACATTTAATTGTATTACTAATTTGTCTAAGTATTTTCTTCCTCAAAAATAAAATGTTTAATATTTTTCAAATAGTTGTTGGCTATTAAAATTAGTTTCTGATTGTATCTAATGGTACAATACAGAAACTAATTAAAAGGAAAAATGTTTTCCTGAAATATCTTTTTTTCCTGAAAAATAAACTTTATAAAAATGTCAAATTTTTTCTAAGAACTATTCTCTAGTTATGTATGTCTATATAGGTTTATTTTTTTTGGAAATATGTGCAAATATGAGTAATTTATGTATATGGAAAATAAAGTTATGAATATAACTTGCTCTCTTTCATGTGTTATTTGTATATCTTATTACTATGAAAGGATATTAATTTAATACTCACCCCTCAATGAAGAAAAATTTACAGTTTAAATTTAAAAACCTAATATTTTTTAAATTCTTAGATGAAAAATTTATAAAATTTTTTATTGTTTAGAATTAAAAGTGCGGTTTGTCGTTAGAATTGATGCCATTTTTACCAATATTTATTTTAATACAAATTGCCTTTTATATTAACTTGTTAGATAAATCTTGGAAAATTCAATCTGTTTCCATTGAATTTTGTGATAAATTATTATTTTAGTTTTTTTGAAGCATATTACAAAAACACCTTATATGCTTTAAATAAAAATACTTCAATAATAATAATAGCACCTTAGATGCTTTAAATGAAAGAATCTTCAATAATAACAAAGAATAATTTTTATCCATAACTACATGCCATTAAAATTATTCCTTAAAATATGATATTTAATTATTAATAACTATATATTACTGTATATTTGCTTGATATCCATGATGTGATTCCTTTTTTTTAAGACTATTCTTCTTCTTCTTGAGCTTGTCAGATATGTGGCACCTCTGCATTGTTGCATTTTGTACCATGCTCCAAGCCCAATTTTTTCCTAGTTCCATTGTCTTGGGTCACCTACTTTGGTTATAAAGTCTGATAGGCCCTCAATGGTTTAGGTGTAACTCTTTAGGATATGGATTACCTAGAGTAGTGAATCTTGTAAGGGCAAGAGCATCACACTCATATAGGATATGATGAGCTGATTCTACCCCTGCGTGGCATTTCCTACAAATTGGTTCCTGTTTAAAAAGTCCCATTGTATGAAGGTGTTTCCTGAAATGATAGTGCCCAGTAATGAAGCTTACAATTGCTTGAGTCTTCAATCTTGGGAGTCTAAGAATTTCAGATGCAATTTTCTCAGATGAGTTGAAAATCATACTTTTTGCATGTTTCTGTCCAGGAGAGTCACGCCAATTTTTGTTCATCTCCTGTTTTTCCCATTTTTGAATGGTCTTCCTTGTAGTCTTCATATTGAACCCACAAAAGGGTTCCATTCCTATTGGATTGAAAGAGGATCCCTGTTTTGCAAGTTCATCAGCTCTTTCATTACCTTCTATTCCTATATGCCCTGGCACCAAAATGAGAATAATTTTATTCCCATTTGCCAGTTCCTTAAGGAGATTTTTACATTCCATTACAATTTTTGATTTGACTTGGAATGAGTAAAGAGCCATCAATGCAGCTTGACTGTCGCTGAAAATAAGAATATGCTTACCTTGGTAGCCCTTCTTTAAATTTATCTGCAGACTGTTGGTGATAGCAAGAACCTCCGCCTGAAAGACAATGGCATGTTCCCCAAGCCCTTTATAAAGACTGAATCTTGGTGCCATGCCACAGACCCCAGTCCTGAGAGGTTGCCTTTTTTTGATCCATCAGTAAACCAGATAAGATCATTGCATTTTATTTCAATCGTGCTGTTTTTCCATTCTTCCCTGGTAGGAAAAACTACCTTGAATGGTCTTTCAAACACGTATGTTCTTTCCATGCTGTCTGAAGGCATTTGGAGAGTTGGGTGGTTGATTTTTTTGGTAACAATGACCTCCAGAAGAGGGTTCACACCACTGATTTTGCAATTTCATTCTATATGCAGTTATTCTGGCAGCGCTGCATATGAAGATATCTAGTGGAGTCAGGTCCAGAATTGCCTCTAGTGCTCTGGTAGGTGCTGTGGACATTGCACCTGTGATACACAAGCAGGCCATTCTTTGCAGACTTCCTAGCTTGTCCTTCACAGTTTTCTGTTCCATCTTACACCACCATATCACAGATGCATATGTAAAAGTAGCATGACAATTGCTGTGTACATCCAAAATATCATTTTTGGCTGTAGACCCCAGTTTTTACCTAACATGCGTCTGCATGTCATAATGCATTTTTTTGCCTGATTGATTTTGTAGTCAACATGTTTATTCCAGGTGAGTTTTTGTTCTAGAATTAAGCCCAGAAATTTCACCTCAGAAGCAACGTTTATTTCAACCTCAAAAAGTTTGAAGATAAAGAATCCCTGCCTTTTTATTTTTCTTGTGAATGGTATAAGGTTGGTCTTCTGTGGATTTATGTCCAGATTCCTTTCCTTACACCATTTGTCTACATAACTTAGAGCATTTTGCATTAGTTGACAAGTTATGTTAAAGTCTTTACCAAGGATGAGTATGACAATGTCATCAGCATACCCCTGGGTATGGTAACCTATAGAATTAAGATGTTTTAATAGGCTATTTGCAACCAGATTCCAAAGTAATGGAGATAATACACCTCCTTGTGGACAGCTCTGGTTGTCTTTTCAAACGTCTCATTGAAGATTTTCATTTGTATAGTTCTATCCGAAAGCAGGGTCCTAGTCCATGAGCAAATTGCATGGTCAATCCCTGTATCCCTTAAGACATTAAGAATGGATAGATGAGAGGTGTTGTCAAATGCACCTTGGATATCTAGGAAAGTGGCTAAGGCAATTTCCTTTCTCTCCAGGGTGTCCTCAATCTTAGATACAAGCTTGTGTAACGCTGTCTCTGTAGATTTGCCAGGTTGATAGGCAAACTGTAGATTATGCAAGGGACTATTACTACTTAGGTAACCTCTGATGTACCTATCAATGATTTTCTCCATAATTTTGAGAAAGAATGAAGATAAGCTTATTGGCCTAAAAGACTTAGCCTGGTCATAGTTTTTTCCAGGTTTAGGAATGAAAACAATCCTAGTCTTTTGCCATAGCTTTGGAATACATCCCAGTGCTAAGCTAGCTCTGTATATTCTAGTTAGCACAGGGATAATAAGATGCCCTGTCTTCTGGATCATTAAAGGCATGATTCCGTCAGGTCCAGGACTCTTGAGAGGTTTGAAGGTGGAAATAGTCCACCTCACTTTATCATGATTGATAATGCTCTTAGCATAGGTCCATTGATTTCTTTGAATTCTTTTTACAGAACGAATGAAATGCTGCCCTTCATTGCTATCAATATCAATGGCTCCCGGAAAGTGAGTTTTGGCCATAACTTCTTTTCCGGTACTAGCAAATTTGCCATCCTCATCCTTTAAGGTCCCAACCATTATAGGTTCATCCCTTCTAAGGATTCTTTGGAGTCTAGCTCCTTCAGAGATTGAATTCACCTATTCACAGAACTTTCTCCAGGATTCTTGTTTGCTTTTCCTAACATTTTTGTTATAGTTAGTGAGTGCTCTCTTGTAGTTGTCCAATTTCACCATGTTTCTTTGCTTTGTTAAAAAGTTTTCTAACATTTGCTCTTTCAGTTTCCAAAGAGTTATTCCACCAAGGACACTGTGGCTTTGCTCTTTTGGTACGCATTGGGCAATTTTTATTGTATGAGCCTAGAATTTCACTCTGCAGGGTTTCTGCTGTGACTTCTAGATCATAATTGCCTCGAATATGATTTCCCCCCAGTTCAATTAGCCCCCATGATATCCTTTTGGAAATTCTTCCAATTTCCAGAAGGATATCATGGGGTCCCTGAAGCGGCGGTCAATATTTATACTGGAGTTTATTTCAAAGTGGATGTTTTGATGGTCTGAACCTGATGGTCTCCCATCAAATTTCCATTTCGGGATATTTTTACTAATAGCTGGTGTTGCTAAAGTAATGTTGATTACTTCAGATCGATTAGAAGTTATAAAAGTCGGATCATTGCCTTTGTTAAAAATATCCAAAGCATAGTTAAGAATAAATTCCAAAAGACACTCACCTCTTTTGTTCGTGTCTGTGCTGCCCCAGATGATATGATGAGAGTTGCAGTTTAGCCCAAGGACTGCCTGCAATTTGTGTTCTGCCCAAAACTGCAAGAGTTTGTGCAGTGTTGGATCAGGTGGAGCCTTCTCTTCATAGGGTAAGTAGACAGAGCCAAAAACAGTTTCTCTATCTTTTCCCTCTATGTTGAGTCTGACTTTCACTGCTGTTAGGTCCCTATGAATAAACTCGGTTAGAGGTAAAACCTCAATTTCTTTATCTATAAAGATGCAGGCTCTAGCTTCACTGTTAAGATCATAAATGAGCTTACCTTTTGTTCCTTTAAGGCCACTGACTCTACCCCTTACAAACCAGGGCTTTTGAATCAGGGCCAGGTGAAAATCCTCGCCAAGAAAATTCGTAGCGAGGTTTGTAGTGCCACTTCTACTGTGGTGGATGTTGGCATGAAGAACCTTCACCCCCATCAGTTTTTGAAGGTTTGTCAAGGACTTTGGCTTGAACTTGGTGAAGTCCAATATAAAATTTATATCCCCTTCTCCGAAGTGTAGCCGCATCTATTTCAGGCACGCTAAGGACGATGGTCTGTCCTGATGGTTCATTCTTCCGATGGAGTATATTCCAGTCGGTAGAGATAAGCCCACCATTTTGTGCCTCGATTTTCCTCTAGAGCTCTTTGGGCTCCAGTTTGCTACAGACTTTTGGCAGTTTAGCAATGATTTTAATGGTTCTGACAAGTTTCCTTGCCTCACCCACCAAAAGAGTTTGCTCCTGCCAGGGGTTTATTTCATTGACAGTCTGTTCCAGCCACTTAGAGCTCTCCGGATCTGAACAATTGATAATAAGTGCCCCATTATCTAGTCTGCAAGGAAGAAACGTGGGGGCGAAGCCCTTATCATTTCTTGTGATTTTGTTGGTTATCAACAACTTCAGGTCTGAAGCCTGTTCATCTGATAACCGCTTTGAAGGATGTCCCTCAAGAATCACTGCCATCAAAGTCTCCTTATAGGTAGTACCTTCAGGTCCTTTTTTGGCAGTCTTAGGGGCAGTGTCTTGTACCATCCTTGGACATGATCTTTTCTCGCCTTGTTGTTTTTGCTTGGGTTTTTCTACCCAAGTATCCTCAGCGAATTTTTTTCTCTTTTATGAGTTTCTTTTTTTGTGCTCCAAAAAGTCTCTTTTTGAGTTTAATTCCCTCCATGGAGGCAATCATGCTACTAATGGCTTCCTGCCCCTCTTGGGATGTTGATGGTGTAGAGGTCATTTTTACCTCTTTTGAAGAAGGGTCCATTTCTTCCCCTTCAGTTGGTTTTCCCTTAGTATCCATTTCTTCAACAGAATAGCCTACTTCGGGTTTTTTACCTGCAGAAGCAGTGATATGAGTTATATTTTTGTCTTCATCAGCCATAAATTAACTCAAAAGAAAAGCTTAGGAACAGAAAAGGTCCACCCAGTATTGCCCGAGATGCTGGGTAAGGCAAAATACTCTAGAGGTTCTCCAGTCGCACTAGAGGCTCCATTAAGACACTATAACCGCAGTGCCATTCACCCACGGATCGCATAACACCTGGGTTACGGGAGTTGGTTCGCGACCTCCTATTTGTTATTCAGAGGTTATCCTGTCATCGCTACAGGATGTTCGGCTATCCACCACCTGCCGACGCGCCTGGTAGCCGCAGGAAGACTATTAAATGCTTTCTACTTCAAATATGTTTCATTAGTTTTTCCCCTTTCCAATTATTATAATATCTCTTAGATTTATAATATCCAGTTCTTCTAATTTGCGAGCATTTTTATCTTCTATTAATATGCATTCTCTTAAATACATAATCTATTTCAGAATCATTGTTTCATGAACAACTTTACCTATTTTTTATAATAATTAAACAAGCTATGAATACTGAAATTTATTTCTCCTCAATTTGAGCATTAAGGTGGACTTAACTAAACCAAAAACATTGCAATTTTTTTTATACCAAACTATCATCATATTTATACTTTTGATTAACCCTTTGATACAGTTTTTTCAATGTGCTATTTAGCACATTTGCATTAACTTGAGTGTATATGTTAAGGGATTAAATGAATCAATCATAATTGATTTGAAATTGTCGTGGATAAACTTCTAATTAACTCACTAGGAATTACTAAATGTTTTCACGTTTACATTTCTTAATAAATTAATCTTTACTACTAAATCATGAAAATTCATTACCTTTTTCGTTCTGAAAAAATGTTGTAATCTATCATGCCAAATTAACTGAAATCGTTTTTGTTTTTAATTACTTTCAATTTGTTGTTCCATTTTTAGTCACTATTTGTGCATTTATTTATAAAAGAATATAACCCCCACTTATATATTTAGCTAAAATTCAATCATTTTGTATCAATCACCAGTATGCTTTCCTTTACCTAGCTCTAAGTTGGGCTCTACCAGTTTGATTGAAGTTTTCATAATTTAGAAGCAAGAGGATTAAGCAGAATACTCCCCAATACTTGGCCTGCCATCCCCACAGGTATCATTTCATGTGGAACATTGTGACCATGACATATTTAACATGCTCCAGCCATCTTTAATGAACACAACAATTCTTCAGTTAAGCTGGGATTCAAATTCACTACCTTCTTGTAATAAGAACACCCTAACCAACCAGGTCACAACATTTTGATGTATGGCCCTGCCAGCAGAAAGTCCTTTGTTTTGTGCTGTCATCATTATTTAATTTTTTAGGGTTTGATTTTACGGACAATGATATGCAGTGATTTTACCAACAATATGAAACTTTATTTGCATGAGATCAGTTGTCTCTGAGTACTACATGATTCTTTTAATTTTTTCTGACTGATGTTATTATGTTGCAAGAATACATTGAAAGATAATGTATTGAATTACAAAATAAATTTTTTTCATTATTATTAAGCTTTCCCCAACACCTATAAGATAAGACAAATCAATTTTTATATTGGCAAAAAGTTACTACATTTTTTGCTTATGTAATAAAGAAAATTTGCTTAGTGATATACACATAAATATTGAATTGTTTAAGTACTGTTAAAGAATCTTCGTCTTGTTAAATTAGCCACCTAGTTCAAAAGGAACCATACTGTAAAAAATTGAAAAGTTAATTTGAAAAAGAAAACTTGTTGCATGTTTTTTTTATTACATTTTCTCAACTTGGAAGTTTTTATAAATTGCTCATTACTGTAATGATTTTAGAAATTGTTTTTCATTAAGGTGATATATTTTATTACGGTATCTGCAGTCTTTTTTAAAGATATTTGAGAATTTTTAAGTTCTATTTTATATACATTTAGACTGAAATCACAAAAACTTTGTTTTAAATACTTGAATCAAATATGCAAAGTTCTGCATTACAAAGAGAAAGTAAAAAACGTGAATGAGGAATTTGGAAGAAAAATTTATAAACTAAAGTCAGAAACAAAAAAGAAGAATGTTTTATTTTACTCCAATTTTTATTTTGTGGAGTAAAGTCAATAATTATACAATTTCAAGTATTGCCACGATTTTGCAATCATTAGTTAATATCTGTAGAAATTATGGATGGTGTACACGCACACACACAATTGCTATTATTATAAAATATTCTCAAAAAAGAAAATTTTAGTTGACTCATGAGAAATATATTGATTTATTTGGCTCTTTATGATACTCCTTTTATTGGTGTAGAAGTGCTAACATGATACAGATAAGCAAGTAAAAAGAACAAGTTGTTTAAATATCAAAATTAACATTACAGATAATACAAAAATAAATTTTTAAATATTCTATTTTATAAGAGTTAAATTCTTAATTTTGTATAGCATATTTTTATGACAGACACATAAGTTAACATGCATTAGAATCTTGATTTTAAAACAATGCCATATTTCATTATGCATTTCAGCAATTAGAAAACATTTTTTATGCCTTTAAACCATGTACAAATGTGCTAATTTATGTTTATTTTTTCTTACAATTAAAAACAAGGATTATGTATTTAGAAGATAAATAAGAAATATTTTAAGCTTCTAATTAAAAAAAAAAATTCAGTACAATGTATGTAATTGCATATTATTTAAATGTAGGCAGTTTACAGAAAAGTTTTTGCTATAACATTAGAATTTGTAAGAGTTTCAGACTAACTTTTGAGTTTGCCAAAATTTAACCCATAGCAAATTTTTCAGGTTTATAAATTTACAGTTTATTATAATATTAACTTTTCCAAATGGAAATAAAATGCAAAACATAAAATACTCTTGATATTAAGTATTTATTAATAAGATATTTTACAAAACCATATAATTCAGTTTATGAACCAAATAAATGTTAATCTTTTCAATACCAACTTAATTAAATTATTCAATTTATTTAACTTATATTAAAAATTGAAACAAATTTTTTTATAGATTGACATACTATTTAAATAACTTGATTTTAAAATTATGTATACATAATTTAATATTGATATTTAATATACATTTGATAAATATAATATATTTTAAAATTTATACTTACAAATATTTATTAAAATAGTTAACAAGAAAATGCATAAAGTTCTAAGCTATCAATAACATTGAAATTTGTTTAGTAAATTTTAAAATATTTTCTTTAGATTAAATATTTTATAAAATTACTGAAAACAAGATGGAATAAAAATTTTTAATTTATGTAGTAATTGATTGAAACAATTCATTGTGAAAAATTCATTTGACAATTTTGTTCAAAAAGTAATTCATACAAGGACATTAATTACAGTAAATTTGTGACTTATAAAAATCAAGAAACATTCACACAAACTTTTGAATGAAAAGAAATAGTCATGATTAAGTATAAAGCAAAAAAATGATTAAGATATAAATTCTATGAAAGTGGAATGTAATTCCCGAGTTTTAAATAATCATAGATATCCAAAATGTAAAAATATGAAATAAGTTTTTCATTTTTTAAGATAAATTTATGTGTATGATTTATCACTTCATTAAAGAATTCATAAAAACAAATTTAAATTTGATGTAGATAAATAAATATATATGGCTAGATAAATCTAATCCACAATAGTTTACACTATGTAAAAGTTAAATGATTCTAATAACTACAGTATAATTTCTCTGTAAAAACAAAAGTGTAACATGAGAGAATAACAGTTGTATATTTTCATTAGCATTGATATTTCATAAATATTTCTTCAATAGTTCTAAAAACCTAAAATGGAAAATAAATTATAGACATTTTATTGTTAAAATATTATTAATACTTAGTTACATTAAATATTATTCTGCATTTACAATCTCATAAAAGCATGCACCAATTAAAGATCATTATTACAATTAATTAAAAATTCATGTAAGAAACATCCTTAAATGTCCAAAGAAAAATCTTATTTTTATATTAATTACAATAAATATTAAGAATTAAAATAAAAATAAATGTGCATCACATAAGAGCACATTCATTTTGGGATTTCATAGTTTAATTTTGTATATAAAATTTAAATTAAAAAAATTCCCATAAAAGAATTTGCATCGAATAGTTAATAAAGAAAAGGTATGTATTCAGGACAAAGTTGTGTCACAATAATAAATTTTTTAGCAAAATTAATTAGTTATATATGTTTCAATTCTTTTTGTCTTAAAAAATACATAAAACATTTAAAGCAATATTTGATGCTAGCTAAATTATACTATAATTAACAGCATCACTTACCTCATGTGTAATCATACATTACGATTTAGCATAAAGAAATGCCATTTTTTTTTTTAATTATAAGCAAAATTTGAGTGGTATGTAGTAGGATCTTCTTATGTAGTAAGTGCTTTAATCTAATGTTAAGATTAAAAAAAAGTTTACTGCCACCCAAAAATATTCTGAATGAAGATTTTTAGTTAAGTAAAATGAAGGGACTTATAAATAAGAAATAAAAGTATGCTAACAGAAACATTATTTCTCATTTTAACTTCTTGTTATATTTAATGATGACTTTCTTATGCATTTCAAAAATTAATAAATAGTTCATTAAGAGATAATACAAAAATATGCACACATTTTGCTCATTTAAATTAGAGGTTGAAACAACTTTATAATTACTTTGCATTTATCATTTTTTTAAGAAATCTGAAATAATTTAACAGAAGTGCAATTATGTCTATAAAATCCCAAGAGCAACATTTCAAGATGAAGAGAAACATCAACTTTGAAATAAGAATCAAACAAAAAGATTGTGTTTGAATAGTTAAAGTTTGAGATTACTAGGACAATTTGCATTTATGAACACAAAGTATTTTTAGAAAAATTATATCAAAGTAAATGAAGAACATTTAAAAATTGGTACCCCAACAACTTGTTGAGTAGGTATTAATAATATAATTAAAATTAGAAAAAAATGCTGATATTTCTGAATTGTATTGAACATAAATGTAAAATTCAGCAATATATCCTATGTTCAGTATTTTATTAAGTTATAAATAATAATTTTTATACCATTCAAAATTCTGAAACATGTTTTTGACAATCTAGTAATATTTTGATTTTAAATGCTTCATATCAATAAACATTTCAAAATCTTGAGAAGTATATACCTGATCAGGATCTTGGCTTCCATCTACTTTAAAGACCATACCTTTTTCTTTAAAGTGATTCACAATTGGTAGAGTGGAAGAATGAAACGTTTGAAATCTGAAATAAAATGAAATTAGAACATTCAGCGATTAAATATAAATTAAAGCATTTTGCTCATTCCCTACAAAAGCTATGTTAGTTCACATTCACTAAAAGATTACGTAATTTAATTATATAAATAAAAGCAAAATATGAAGTATACTTGTAATGGGCATATATAAAATATTTTTCACCCTGTATAGTTATAAAATAGATAAGATAAATATTTAATATTTTGGAGATTCAATCAAATTATTTACATTATATTTTCTGTAAATCATGCACAAGTTAAAGAAAAAAGATCAGTTTATAACATCTCCCAAGTGAATAAACTTAAATAGTAAAATATTTTTCAATCTGAACAAATTAAGATATAATAAAAATTTCAACTATTATATATTTTGAGAATTAAATTAAAAATTTTAAGATAATTATTGCTGTAAGTTCAGCCAAGTGTACTTTTTAATCCTTTCTGATACACCAAATATTTAAATCATGGATGCACATTTGCTATAGAAATACTTCATTTAAGGATTTAGTATAAAGTGATTAACAATCAGTCATTTCAAGCAATAAATAAAATTAGTTTTCCAATTTTAAGAATTTTTATAGGTGATAGCGAATTTGCTTAAAATAACAGTCATATCTTTGTATATAATGTCATACTGGTAAATCAATAAAATTATTAAGAAACATTTAAATAAATACATGACAGTGGAACTTTGAACATTTTGAGCTTATGATCTTAAATTACAATGTTCATTTATATCTTTTAATAAAGTATTTATCAAGATGCAAATCATAAAAATTAAATAATTTTTTGTTTATATATGGATGAAGAAAATATCTATTAATTTTTTCGCCATAAACTTAAATTAATTTATTCAGTTATAGATGAAGTACCAATTTATATCAGTCATTTATGTTTGACTGGAAAATGTTTTTATTGTAATGAACAAATCATGCACAAGTTTTGATTCAAAATTGCTTAACCCTTTAAGCGGTTTGCCTGTACAGTGTATGTGCTACCCGAAATTGGCCTTTCCCAGTTTGCCCGTACGCCGTACGGGCATCGATATTTTCTCCTTTCCTTTTCTGGTTTGCCCACATTTTTCATTTTGTAAGAGACTATTTAGTATTATTATTTTTCAACAAATGGCATGGCTTGTCCATGTAAATGAAATGCTTTTCATCCGGGTTTTTCTATATAGCGGGAACTTTTCTTGGAAATTTTGTTTCTACTGTATGCTGCGCTTGTGAATCTTATGGAAATTATGGATGGAATAGATGACAAAAATACTTTCTTGTTAAACGATGAACTACATTCTGATACAGATATTTAATCTAATTATTTGGATTATTACTCAGGTGACTCGTGCAGTGAGCTCAGCTCTGATGAAGATTTGAGTTATGCAAGAATTTTTCCGAGGTTGATGTGAAAAATCCACCTGTTCTGTGTCCCCAATTTAAATTCTCTGGTATTCCCTCTGTGCACGTACAATTTGACAACACTTTGATGTTCTACAATTTTATGAAACATTCATTGATTTTTCACTAATGAGTAAAATTGTGGAAGAGACAAATAAATACGCCACTCTATATTTCATGTAGAATGTACTTGAAAAAAGCAAACATTTAGGAGCTTTTGTGTCCAAATTTGTAAAATAAAAAATGTCGTAAAAAAGCATCAAAAGTGAAAATAAAAAATTCTTAATATTCTTATTCTATTAAGTATAGTACTTAATTATATGCAAATAAAAAATATGACTTATTTAGAAGCATTTCTGGTAAAATAATTGACCGCTTAAAGATTTAAAAATATAGTCATATATCATACACATTTAATAAATTCATAAGCAAGTGTGTACTTAAAAATGTAACCTTCTTTCAATGATTTTGTTTAAATCAAGCTTCAATTGTAGATTTCAATTTTATTCACATTGTGCTACATTACTTTTTCATATATAGTACTTATTGTATTCTTGTTCCAATTTTTGTGACGTTTCCAATTGATTATTTGTATTTAGTTATATACACAACAATTTATGGCTGTAATGCACGACTTACGCCAAAGATCATTTAGGCTTTTGGCTTATGGTTACAATTAGAACACAGACTCAGTTTTTTTTAAATGGATTTGGAAAGTGAAACTTATATTTTTGGAGTCCAATTTACAGAGAAAACTTAGGTTGGCCAATTTCTAAGATTAATTTTTCTTTAATATAACTAATTATTTTCCTAGTTCATTTATACAAAAAAAAAATAATAATGACAATTTACTATTAAAAGTATGATACTTGATGTGTTCTTTTATTTGGCTCATTTTATCAACACTGAATATCACAAAATTTGTGTTGATAAAGAACACTCATGCAATCATTTTTTTTTTTTTTTTTTTTTTTTTTTTTTTTTTTTTTTTTTAATCTAATCACAATTTTCTTATTTTAAAAGTTGCTTTATTTTTTGAAGTGAAGGATTTTAGAATTTGGGATTTATGACATAGAGGCACTATTTGTAAGCATTTAGATTCTTATCTAATAGAATTCATGTTTGTTTGTTACATACAAATACATTTTCTTCTGCATTGAATCTTAATTTTGGCTTTAAATATCTTTCTATTCATGTTCTATATTTGTTTAAAATATTATTAGCTTCTATCTGTATTTGAGTTTCTATAACATTTTGCATTGAAAAAATATTTTTAATATATGTTTGATTTCTTATTGTTTCTAAAATATTTAAGATATAAAAGTTGTGCTGATGCAGTGATAATTGCACAAAAAATAAATGGGATCCTTTAACAGAAAAGTAGCAAAATTGCAATGTATATCAGCACATTTTTCAGAACCAAAATGCAAGTCATACACTAAATCAGTATCAGTTAAATTTCTACTATCTTTTATCACAATGAAGACTACAAGCAAGATGGGAATCAAACCTACAATCTGTGGAAATAAAAACAAGGAGATCTTAGCTATTTGCTCAGCGAATAATTTTCTGAGTATTAATTTTATTTGTTCTTCTATGTGAGTAACTTATAGTAATATTATATAAAAAATTTTGCAATTAATTGTTAATAAGATCAATGCACAAGACTCTGAAAAAATATATTGACCAAAGATCTCATATTAAACAAATATTCTTGAAAAAAAATAAATAAACAAATAAATTACCTTTTTTTCAAGCTTTCAATATTATCATCAGATCTCCCACTACCAGCTGCTCCTCTTTTCAGACACCTCTCAATGCAATCCTAAGCAAAATGTCACATATAATAAATTACAAACTTAAAAATTGTAGCATGATAGCTATAAATTGTTATAAAATGGAAAGTACTTGTGTAATAAAAAGTAAGAAAAAGACTGCAGAATTTAAACCTGTTGTAACAACATAAAAAGAGGGTTCAATTTAACAATTTGGTAACAAATATGAAATAGTTACATTTAAAAATTGGTGAGAAATGTAATATTGTTTGTGATTCTCTTAAACAACTTAGACTGGTGTTTAATGTGGATGTGGCAAGATTATCAATGAGTTTTAGAAATACTGCTCCATATCTTAGACAGCAAAAAGAAACTTTGTTTTCAGACCAATGTTATTAGTGTGTTCCAAGCATGCTTAATTGGACTTGGGTACATAGAACATATTAACTACTTCATACACAATATTTCAGCTTCAAATATATTTTTTTACAGATGAGTGAAGTCTGGCATTATAACGTGCTAAAATTAAGAAATTGTTGATAGCAACAGCATAAAAGGTACAAAATATGAAATCTCAATAGTCATTACAAATAAATGAATTAGTACATCGCCTATCAAGTCTGATTTTTCCTAAATATTTTAAATTACACTTACGTTATTTGACACTGATTTTTGTGATACAAATTTTAGTAACTTTAATAAAACTGCAACTTTTTTTTGAACAAATTATTCAATAAAAAAATAGAACAGGTAACAGATTTTTTTTTTACTTTTTGTTAAAGTGAAAAAAAAAGTAGTGAATGAAGTAAATTGTCTAAAAACGATAAAAGTACATTAAAATTTTTCCTGAATAGCTGAGGTTTAAAAGGTCATAGAATTCATTTCAATCAAATGTTATATTGAAGTAATTAATATAAAATGAACAGACATACAACTTGTGGAGAATCTAAAAACATCATTTTTTGACAATCATGAGTAAATATTGTAAGAAAAACCAAAAACATTAAAAAATAAATACCGACTTAGATTAACTTTTCTAAATAACAGCTAAGTGTAGTGAGTTCTATCAAAAGACATTCCAGTTGAAAATTGTTCAGGGTGAAATGAGAACTAAACATACTAAGTAGTCAACACCAAATCAGGAATTAGATCATTTAGTTTCAGAGTAAATTTATCTCTTTTGATCCTGCAGTATAGAAATGATATATTAACATTTAGTCCAGTGCTTATTTGCAATTACAGGTTTTTTGTTCTTATGCTTGAATTGAAAATATTTAGTTGAAAAATAAAAAGTCTGTACAATTAAAAATTTTTATACAGCGTGAGAAAGAGGCAAGCTCAGGAAAAAGGATAATGGTAAATTAATAGTAGTTAGCTGTTAGTGAGATTTAACCCAGTTATAAATTTAACTAAACTATAAAGTTAAGTTGATTTAACCAGTTATAATTAGTCTGAAGTTACATAGAATTAATTAGTTACATTTTTTTTTATAATAAAGTTAATCTGTGAGAATGAATCTCTAAATCAAGAAAATTTACCTCTTCAGAACAATCAATGAACAAAATAAATAACACAGTGGCCTTATCACTCATTTCTCTATTCCACCCATCCAAATTATCTTTATTACGTGGAAATCCATCAATTAAAAATTTGTTACTTGCAGCTTTTTTCATAGCCTAAACATAAATGTTTTTCATTGCATTAAAAGTTTGACAATTTTTACATTTACATTAGTAATAGGAAAAATGGATATTATTTTTAATATCTATTAACATAACAATTTATAGAATAAAACATATACACACAAGTTTTGTACAAATAGGTTAAGTATTTTTACATTCATTACAAATATTTTTTGATAGAAAATATTCTCTAAGCAAAAATTTTTATGAGAATTTATAAAACTATTCATTATTGATTAAAAATCATTTTGAACAAGTATAACAGAATTCATTTAAACTATACTTTGCATGTAAATTGTTACAATTTTAAATTAGAGTTCCAAAAATTTAACTTTATCGAAAAAAATAGGCATGGAACAAGATGCAGTAAATGTTTTTAACAGTAAATTTTAATTTAAATATCGAAATTTAAATTTTTATCTAAATAATTTAAAATCTGCAGTAAATTTTAATTTAAATATCGATTAAAATTAAAAAAGAAATGTAGATGACTAAGAAATAAGCACAAAAAGTTATACTCTAAAGCTATGATTTTAAAGCTTTAATCAAAATTTTTATACAAAAGGTGATTGTACACAAACTCTTTTTAAAATAATAAAAAAAAATTTTTGAAAAATACACAGTGGATTTTTACTATGTAATGATATTATTCATAAAATCAACATCATTTTTATACCCCATCATAGTGATTGTTGCAAGTTAAAATGTTGCATTAGTTAATGATCAATTTGCTTATTTGCTAAATTCATTATTTTTATTAAAAAAAGTAAAAATTTAAAGTATTAACATCATATAAGGATAATTTCAAAAGTAAGATCTCATTTTTTTTTTTTTTTTCAAAAAAATGTAGTAAACTCATGATTATTTATGCAATTGAATGTCACATCTATTACTGATAACTGAATTGTAGATAATTCACAAAATTGTGAATAAAAAGAACAAATCAACAAAAATATTTATTCAGACAAAATATATTTCATTACTTGAGAAATAATAAACTATTTGCTTTGATAAATTTACTTATCTAGAAATTCTTTCAAAAGTTTGTTTCCATTAAAACACTACTTATTCATTAGACAGAAATTGCAGTTTTTTAGAAGTTAGATGTCACAAAATAACATGCGAAGCAGATAAACTGACCATGTATAAGCGAAATTTTTCTGTAGAGAAACAAACATTTTTCAACGTTTGAGCATTTATCTATTTTATTATGTTACTGATATTTTGACTCAAAGTGCTTTCCCAATTTTATTATACCCATGTCATAGTAGAGGCTATGACATATATACAATATAAAGGAAGCGTTGAATTTCCCCTTCCTTCATACTGCCTACATTAATCATATACAACAGTCAGTCAGAAATGAATTTCAATTAACACATTTTACAAAATATTTTTTTAATTAGATAGCATTATTAAATGGGAGTTTCATTAAAAATAGAGCCAACTAAAGGAGGCTAACAAACGTCTCAAGAATTCAAAATTGATTTGATTTTTGTTCTAGTCACTTCTTTACTTATGAACAAGAGACTTTGTATCAAAATAGTTTAAAATTGACTTTCTATTACTAGAAACATATATGCTTAAAATGGAAATTTAATTTAGGAACTACTGAACTGAGTTACAAGTTGTGGTAAAGAGCAAAAAGATGAGTTACACAAAGACACGAAAAATATTTTCCAAGGTATCAATCCACTTGGGAGTATCTAATGTTTGAAACAACTCTTTCATTTCTGAAATATATTTCCATTTATTTTTCAACACTTAATTCCATTTTGTTCTTATTAAAATGAAATTATGAACTTAAATCATTAAGTTTTATAACAGGCATTTTTACAATAATTAAAAAAAATAAGTTCTTTAAAAAACACATATAAGTTTTTAAGGAAAGAAAACTTAAATAATAAAAATTTCTGACCGCATCAATTAAACTACAAGTTATCTCTACTGGTACAATTGTTCCATTTCTTATGTGATTTTCAATTAGTTCTCCATATTCTGAGCCTGGTGTATTTCTTTCTTCTCTTAAAAGATCTCCAGCTGATAAATGAATAAATCCAAATTTCTAAAAAGTAAATTAGAGACAATACTTTACTATATAAAAAAATTAAAAAATATTTCTATCAGTTAATACAAGCCATTTTTTCCAAATAAAGTAGAAAAATGAGAATTAAAAAATAGAAACAATACAGGAAAAAAATATTTCTAAAAAATAAAACAAAGTGGATAATAAAAGTAAAAAATATTAAGAAATATTTGTTCCACATGCTTCATTTTTAATCTGAAATCTAAGTATCTAAACCCTTTTAGGCAGAATAAATCCATTAATGAATACTAATATAAAATTTTGACACTCTATAAATACCTGTAAATCAACAGGGCTACAAAATTCTTAACAGTGCAAATTTGGATAAAAATTAAATTTTTCTCAAAAACATTCCAGGAATTATGAAACAAATTAAATACATCAAATATTCATATAAAATTCCAACATAATTTAAAGGATTTTTCTTTAATAAAAATATTTATGTTTACATCTTAAATAATGATATTTGAATTTCAGAGCATTTAAGCAAACAATATCTAAACCTAATGGAAAGGAATCACTAAGATTAAAAAAAAAAAAAAAAAAAAATTGCTAAAAATTACACTTAGAAATTTTGCATATTTAAGAACAAAAAAAAAAAAGTTGGAAAATTTTGAGACAACGGTATATTAAGTAATTGAATGTTTTATAAATTTAGACATCCATTTAAAAAAACTAGTAAATTTTTTACATTTCAGACTAATTGGAATTAATGGCATTCACTTTATATACATAATAAATCAGGGTGGTGTATTATTTTTCACTAGACTTATAGAAAAAGTACATGGTAGTTATTTCCCCATAAAATTTAAAACTATGATTAAAAAAATAAATTAGTTAAATTATAAAATTCAAATATATGAAATAACAAGATAAATTTAGAGGATATTCAGGATAATGATCTTCATATTTAATGAATTCACACTTTTACATATACACCAACAACAATAAATCAATTCTGTAAGAAATAAGTTAATATTTGGCTGAAATGCTATTCTTTAATATAAATGAATTAAAATATGACAAAATATTAGGTAATATAATAGTTAAAAAAGATATTACTGTTATTTATTCTGCAGTCATTTTGAGAGTTGCATAGCAATGAACACCTATGACAGATATTTTTTAGTTATATTTGCTTCAACTAGCTTAGTTCAAACAATTTGACCTTTTTCTCTGAAAAAGTCTGTGTGGTCTGACATTCTTACAATTTTAACAAAAATCCAACATGTATACAACTTTACTAAATCTATCTCATATTACCCCATGACATTTATTACATACATTTTTTGTTGCATAAAAAATTGGTAGTTGGGATTACATTTTAATGCTTATGGTTTTATTCTTGAATGTCACTTTTTGTATATTGAGGTTTCCATTATTTTAGTATAGTTATACATATGTATATGAATGTAGGTATATATACATAGATGTACACACATATATGTGGTCAACCTATAAACAATTCTCCATGAACTTCATTTACTTTCTTACTCTCTCTTAAAATTGTAATTTATATTTTCCCAACTAAACCCTTTTATATATATGAAGAATTTCTTCTATAGATGTTAGTACAAATTTTTGCCTATTTTTAAAGATTTGTAGAAGACTAATAAATGCAACAAATAATATTTGAATTCTTTCAACTATTTGATTTGAAAAAAGCAAATGTACTCTGAATTTGCTTTTTACCCCCTTTAAGAAATGCATATCACCCTTTATGTTTATACATATTATGTTTTCTATTCAATTAGCAAACTTCATTTAATATCTTCAAGTGAAATTTCATCTTTTTGTATTTTAACACCATTGTTTGCACTGCTCAATAAATGTTATTTTGTAGGAAAACAATCATTTGACTTAGTTAATGTAAGTTCCATAATAACTTCCCTGCACAGCTCTTTCCCTTATTTTTATCCCACACTTTTTTGAAAATACATTCCAGTAATTTTTAAATTAAATATGATTGTCATTAACTTATATTTCTCGATTTGATAAAGATAATTCATTTATGTTTGTAGGGTTATTTATTTTTCATTTCTTTTAGCAATTATTTGGATTTTAATTGAATTGAAATTTCACAAAATTTCAATATTCTTATTCATGTGCTCTCTAAATGAGCTGTAAAATGTTTAAAAGAAATGTCTTCAAAAATACATTAAAAACATTTTTAACCAGAAGCTTTACCAATAAAAGTCAATAAAACTTTTATTTTAAACTAATACTTACAATTCCCAACTAATGAATTTTAAAACATATTTTCAATATTCTATTTTATTTTAATCTAAAATACCATACACTAAAAAGGCTTTCATTCACCAAGTTAAAACAGCTTGGTTATTTTGTTTTGCTTAGTAAAAGCATAAAAAATTTACCAAATTATATAGAGCAATTTCTAGCACAAAACAAAAAGAGTTCACATAGTAAGTAATCCAATTACATGTTAGCTTTTCAGCACGATAACGGATCCCGAAATCATTTTAGATTCAGCAACTTAGTCTCATATTGGATTGCAAATGACTTATGTGGTATTGAAGTTCCACTATTCATGATTCATTGATATAAACTGAAGAGTACAATCATTATATGAATGGTACTTTTGAGTTAATAACAAGAAAAATAACTTAAAAATGATCTTTTATATGATAAAATATACAATACGATGGAAATTAAAGTTCACTTCAGTGAACTAATGTTTATTTTATTTTGGAAGAAAAACTTTTTACTCTACTTAAATTTTTTATAAATCATAACTATTTTGTTTCAGATTAAAAAAAAGAAAGAAAAAAAAAAAAAAAAAAGAAGGAAAATAAAGATAAAAGTAGTCTATTTCATTGAAGAACTTCATTTCATAATTACGATTATAAAACAAAAATTAAAAAAAAAATTTGCTATAAAGAATAAAATTTACAACTTTAATGTACTGTGAATAAAGCCTTTATATAACAATTTATAATTTTAAAAATATTTTTAAAATACAGTTAAAACTTTATTACGTCATAATTTTATATATATATATATATATATATATATATATATATATATATATATATATAAAATCAATTTTTTCAGTAATTATGTTCTATACATAATTATTTTATATCTAATGTGTAAATGACACTTATAAGGAGTAAAATTTTCATAGATTTTGCTCTTATCACAGAAATAGCATGTCATAACAAATATTTGTTACATTTAAGTTTTCGGTCCACTGCAATTTCTTATTAATAATTTGTTTCATAAATTATGAAAAAAATACTGGTCAATAAGGTTTTGCAGTATTTGTAATGTTCTATAATTATTTGTATATTTTGTTTAAATTGTCATTATTTGTTTTAAACTAATAAGAAAGTTTACAGAGTTCTTTTATTTGTTTAGAAAAAACATTAAATAAGTATATCATGTATAAAGGTACTTGTGACACAGAATGATTGAAAATGCAGAATTTTAGAAATAGAATAGAATCATACTATAAAAATAAAATCAATTAGAGATTTAAAAGTTAAAGTAGTTTCTCTTTAAAGTTATTTGATTACTTCAAATTTAAAAAATTCTAAAATGATGGATGAGAACATTTGCTATTTAGTTAATTTGATGTGGAATATTTTAGATTTATGACAAATGATTGGAGTGAAATGGCAGACATAGACTAATATTAACATTCATAAAAAGTAAATTATAAAAACCTAATGTTTAGCACAAATACAAATGAAATGTAAATATATTGCTTACATTAACAATCTTTTGGCATTGAGTGCCTTTACCAGCACCAGGAGCACCCAACACAAAAACAACTAGAGGCTTAGCCATCTTGACAAAAGAACACAAGAATCGAAACACCATCAAAAAAACATTGCCTAAAGCGAATGACAATTACTGTTAACAGTAATGTATAATATTGTTATCAATCATTATTATAAAATAATTACATACTTATGAATGGTTTTAAATAAATAAGATTTAATGTAAATTTTTTCAGAGAACATTATTTATAACTGCACATTTAAAATAGAATATCAATTTAAAATACAATTTTATAAAATAAAAAGAGAATCAGTAGGATTTCCCCTGTTAATGGTTTAAAAGATATATACTACTAATACTACACTGTTAAAAGATATATACTACTAAAATACAACTCCATTATCAATCAATTAAAATAAAATGACAATTACAACAGTAGAAAATTAAAAATTTTATAGTAACTTGCAATGCACACAGGTTTTCTGTAGAATTTTCTTTTCATGATACATAATTTGAAAAGAAAATTCAAGAATTCTACACAGAAAGTCATATTTTTTGGAATAGTTTTTTTAATCTATATAGAGCTTTGTTTCATTTTATGAAAAAATACAAATAAAATTAATGCTGCTTTTTATACAAAAATCACAATTACTCAGGGTAATGAGAAACAAAATAAAATTGTATACAACTTAACTTGGAATAGATAGATTTTATATCTAAAATAATTTTAAAAAAAAATTTAATTTAACATTAAAAATTTTTATATATGTATGCATAATAATTAAAAATTTATTAAACAATAAAATCTCATTTAACTTATTTCATTCAAAAAGAATAATTCTCATACTTGCAATAAAATTTTCAATGGATAACTTTGTTTTCATAAAAAGTTTTAGTACTTACGTATTATCGCAACCAGGTTGGCGTGATTTATAAGTTTGAGTAAGTATGAATAGAAAGAAAATGTACATTTATTAATTACAGATAATTTTTAATACAGTTTTTTATATTATTTTGTTTTAGATCATAAAATAGCAATTAAGTCCTTCCGGTTTCAAATTTGAATAAGTTGCAAAATTATTTTTTCGGCAGAAATTTTTTGGCTATTGCTTTTAGTACTGATAGAAAACCGTCTTTGCCATTAAATTCGTCGCCTATTTGGCGATTTTTGCGAATTTTGGCCTGGTTGCGTTAATACGTAAGTACCAAATTTTTTTCCGATTAAAACTTGGATAATCATGAGATTAATGTAGATTGAATCTAATAATAATGTTCAAACTTTAAGTTTATGATTTGCAAGATTCAAGCATTATTATTTTTAATTTCCCAAAAATGTAGTTTTATCTCCTAATGATGATTCAATAAGTCATTTTAACTATTAGATAATCAGTAAATAATCAAAAATTTTAATAATTAAATAAATTAATTAAAGATTTTATAAGATTAGTCCAAATAAGATCTTACACCACATAGTGTGATACAGGATATTTAGGGAAGTCATGCTACAGTTTCAAATACTGTGAAAAATTAGATTATTTTCCTTCATAGTTTATGAAAATCTACAGGGCAGATATGGCATTGCGTACAGGAGTTAGCCCACTACCTTGGAAGCCGGTTCTTGGATTTCCCAAACCCACAGTATCTGGAAGGAAGTGATTTTACCTGTCGAGCTGGGAAAGAAAGCAGTGGAGAAAAAGAAGGCACAGTCAACTAAAGGTGTACAACTATAGAACCTTACATTCAATGAATAAAGTGTGTTTTTCTATATTTGTAACTGCATTCTTATGATACCAAGAGATGTTTTAATGGAATAAAACATAAATTAAGTATCAGGACTTGCTTTCAAAATTGATTGACCCATCATTGCTAAAACTTTTATACCAGAGCATGTAGCACATGGTAAGTTTCTTTCTCGATTCTTACCTCAGTATATTTCTCTCTCCCTCAATGTGGATCAATAACATTAAAGTTCAAGCAAATGTTAAATAAACATAAAATTGCTTTTTGGGAGTGAATACTTCTCTTATCCCATGAGATAGCACATTTTAGAATAGCATCTTTATGTTATGAGATCCAATAAATATTTTTGCAATCTAAAAAATGGAGTAACAGAATTTATGGAAAAAAGTATGATAAATGAAAGAATGGAATAAAGAGCAATTTCTACTCATATGCAATTTTCTTTGCAATCAAAAATATATAAATTCTTATTTTGTTCTACATACTTGAAAAACTTAATTAAGTTTTCTTCATAAAATCTTATATGAAACATACAAGGTGATTTTATGTGTAAATATATTTAAGCATGTCAAAGAAAAATTATATAATTCGAACAAAGACTTAAATATTGTTGTCGATTGTTTTAAATAATCTATTTGTTGAAGTTTTCTTTTATACCCAAAATTGGTATAAGGATCAATATCTCATAAGAGTTTAGCAAAAGTTTTTTCATTACTTTTTGATAGTAAGTTAGTTGAGTCAATTAAGGAAATGAATGATGGTAATTATAATGGTACTGATTTCATTCTATTCAAATAGGTTTGTTAGAGGAATTAACTTTATTCATTAAAAATGTTACATTAATTGTTGCTGAAACCAAGAAAAATATAGGTTATTTATTGTATCTAAGCAATGTTTTTATGCAGAGAAGTATCTCCCATAACAGTACCCATCTTTGAGTATTCAAAACTTACTCCATCACCTTTTACCTAAAATGTTTCAATTCATTTTTTATGCATTGAATGTTCATTTTATATTTTAGAAATTTGCACACAGTTCTAAATTTAATAACTAGAAGTCTTATGTTTAATAGAAAGCATTATAAAACCTTTTAAGATATAATGGAAAAAAAAAAAGTCATTTTTTCAACATTTTTAGTGTTTTAATGTTTATTTTTAATATTTTGATGTGTACTGTAACAGTAAAAATTTTATCATTTGCAATCAAGAAGGTAAAGCATTTGCTAACAATCTTGTTCTAATTATCTAGAGTATGATGTCAGTTTTATAAATGAATCTTCACTCCTTGTTCTCATAACTGCTATGAAAAAGAGCAAAAGCACATTAAGAGAGTAATTATGATAAGTATGGAATAGAGCATGTATACCTACCCTTCTAGAATCTCAATAAAAAATTAGATTTTTAGTAACATAAACAATATTAATAAAGATTTATGCTAGAACAGTTGAATATTTATTAATAAATAAATTATATTGAAACACATCATCTAATCAGTAACATTTAAGCCTTCAACACATTATCTAATTAGCAAAATAACCAGATTTTAAAATAAAACAGGTAAATATTAATTCAAAGAAAATATTAAATTTAAAAACTAGACTTACTTGGTGAATTCTAATGAAAAATTTTATTTTTTTTAAGTAAATTATAAGAAAAGATTTCAATAAATATTAAACTAATTTAACCCTTTAACCTTTAAAGGACATTGTTTAATATACACAATACGTAAGTATTTTTAACGAATGTTACATTAAATAACACAAATTTTAAACTAGAAATTAAATATTAATTAAGAAATTAAATATTAATCTCATTGCACGTCAAAATAAATTCATTTTAAAATGTTCATGATTAATGGTTAATTAATTTATTACTGGTTTCCTGTAGGATAAAGATGGAAAAAATTTCAAAAATACCGGATTAAAAGTAAAATATTTCAAAAATCAAAATAAAAATTTGGCGTCAAAAAGAAATAATATGTCAGAAAGTTTTAAACGTTATTTTTTAATTAGGTAGTGATTTTTTTAATAAAACAATCATATTACCAGTTAACTGTATTTGACGTCACTTTTTCTCAAAAATTTGATCAGTATTTAAAATCTTAATTTACAAATGCTTCCTGTATTTTATGATGAATTTTTCATGTAAGCACGCTTTGGCCTCTATATTTGTCTGCTGTGAATCTGCTATTCAATTAGTACAGTAGATATTCGTTTTTACGAACTAATTAAGGCACCAGTAAAACAGTTCATAAAATAGAAAAATGATGTTTTAGGTTATTAAGATCTGATTTTTTTTAACAAATTACTTTTTCTTAATAGATAAATTATTATTAGAAAAAATTATTCTCTATAAGAAACACATGCAAACTAAAATTCATACTGAAAAAAACAACACTTATTCATACTTAAAGCATTGTTTTTAAGTATATAAAATTCATACTTAAAAATAATACTTTCATTTTATTTATGAAAAATCAGGCAATTATCTTTTTCTTTAAAAAAATTATATTTTTAAAAATACATTTTATTTCTCCGATGTATAAAAGCATTTAGTTGTTCTTTTTCTCTAAAAAATACCTAAGCTAATTTTGCAGACGGTCTTTACCCATCATTTGTTTCCTGTTCGATATATGAAACATATTTTTTATTCTCATTCTTCATATTTACTATAATTTTATCATCTAGCATTTCTTCCGTACTTATCACATTTGAGTCTCTATTTAAAAAAAATCCTCGAAAGAAATTTCCGGCAACTGAGGGATTCCTTGTCGGAATTCATGCATGAGTGGCTCAAGTCATCAAGTAAATTAGATAGTGTTTCTAAAGCTACGGTAGTTTCTTTATTAATTAATGCATTATTGAAATGCTCTCTACATTGTCTTTCTTTCAACATTATTCCAAGCATTAATTGAGGAATGCATTGCTCATATATGTCCATATGAGCAATGCATTCATGCACCATCATGTCCATAAATTAAGAATAATGCAAAATCAGGCAAAAAAAAAAAGACAAAAGCAAAACAAATGTGACTTATTTCTAAAGTCTATTTATTAAACAAAAGGTAAAGAACAAAAAAGATGCTATATGTTTATAATAAAAATATTTATAAAAATTGCGATTTTTATTTCCTGAAGAAAATTAAAAAAAAAAAGAACGTATTTACAAAAAGCAAGATAACATGGTTGGTATGATGGTTAATACATAGTATGCCTTCCAGACCATGCAATGCAGGCCGTACAACGCCTAGTCATGCTGAGTATCAAGTTATCGATTTGATCTTTGGAAATATTACACCACTCATCAAGTAATGCTCTCCGAAGTTCTGATAGACATGTGGGAGGAAGTTGATGGGTTGCAATTCTTTGGACAAGCATGACCCACACATGCTCTATTGAATTCAAGTCCAATGAGTATGCTGGCCAGCCCATACGGGTGTTATCCAGAGGTGTTGTCGAGCCGGAGCGCTCCGGAACGTCGTTCCGGTACTTCCTTTTTGAACAGGAACGCGTTCCGGAACTAAAGATGATTTCCGATAACGAGAATTGATTGACGTATTGAAAAAAAAATTAAAAATAATTGCTGATTTTTTTTTCTAATTTTTGACGAATTTTTATATGTATTATTATAAACCATTAGTGTTTTTATGTATTGTTAAAAATATTTAGGCAATATTCTTTGAGTATCTACTATGTGTATTTTATAATTTGTTAACTAATTTTTATTAAACGTTCCTATTATTGTAATAAACACACACACACACATGTTGGCAAGAGGAGAAACAGTGTATACACACCTTCTAACCAAGGACCTCAGCGGAACCAAGGACGTCCTCGGTTCGATTTTGCTATTTTTGTGCGGAAATTACATAATTTAAACTTAAATTTTAAATTTCATTGAAATTTAAGAATGCTCTTGATTTGATTTTTCTTATTTTACATTTAAATTATACATTTTAGTTTTTAATTGTCATTTTTTATTGAAATTTAATGATGTCCTTGGTTTACACCTTTTATATTAGATTTTTGTGTACTGTGTTAAAAGTGTGTATCATGTAAAATATGAGGTCCTCGGTAGTTCGGAAAAATCCTAGTTTTGTGTATGTCCTCAGTTAAGCGATAAAATACACATTGTGTATATACAACAGATTTATAATATCGTTTATTGTGATAACTTTATAAATACTCATATATTTAGTTCTTTAGTGTATTATTAGATATGCAAAATTGTTTTTCTTTATATTTCTAAATAATTAATTATATTCTTATTAAGTAAATTCAAAATTTAAGTAAACTTAATTACATCAAATTTGAGTTTACTTTTTGTAGAATATCAAATTCGTTGAGAATAAAAGAAGCTTCTTTAGTAGATTCTGAAATTTAATATATTTTTTAATTTAATACAAATTTCATTTATTTTAAATAGAAAAATTATTATATAATAAGTTATAAAAAATTTTTAATACTTATATTTTTATTGAAAAGTTTTCTTATTTAAAATATTTTCTTCCTTCGAAAAAAAAGAATTAATGATATAATGTGAAGTGTAATTTTAATTTTATTTAACAAATTGTACATTTTTTTTAATTTGCATTCTAATTTAATCACTATGTTAAGCTTCGTTTTATTTACATTTTTAAAAACAAAATGTAAATATATTTATATTTTCCTGTTGCTTCATTGATATTTATTTCAGTACTTATATATTAATTATTTAAAAAATTAAAATTAATGTTAATTAAAAATTTAGCAAAAGGTTTTAATAATACTTGTTCAGAAATTGAAATTTTCAATACATAATATCAATGTGTTAAACTCTTAATATAAAATCTTATAAAAGAGAACTTTACTATATACTTATCAGCCCACTGAATTATAAATATTATAATTTTAATTTACTTTATTTAATACATTAATATTTCTTACCTCAAAGTACATCATATACATACCTGCAATCGAGGGCATCATATACACACAGGCAATCGAGGACATAATATACACACATGCAATCGAGGACCTCCCATACACACCGGCAAACGAGGTCATTATATACACACAGGCAACCGAGGACCTCCCATACATACCGGCAAACGAGGACATTATATACATACAGGAAAACGAGGACCTTGTATACACACTGACAAGCGAGGACCTCATTTCGATATAGAAAAATTAAACAAGCAATTTAATTTAATTGAATAAACAATTAATGGAATATTTATATTGAAGACCTCATACATTCACTTGATTATTTTTATATGCTGTCAATGCAATAAATTGATTCATATTGAAATTTACAAAGAAGAAATGTTTAATAATAAGAAGCTTGATATGCATTCGCAGTACAGTAGTTTGCATGCCTTTTCAAAATATCAGTACAGCTTGTTTTAATTTTATTTCTATTTCCTTAATGAATCTGTTTTATCTGTTTGTAATATTTTACTGACAAATCATTATTTCATTTGAATTTGAATATATAAGTATAAATACTCGTATGATCATTTTTTATAATAGCACTTTTCTAGATTCTGTTTTTGACAATATCTATATTTTAAATTTAGTTTTTGGCTAACCATTGTTCTCTTTTGATTCTTCTAAATAACGATATATTTTTGTTAGCTATATTATTTTATTCATATTACTCAAATTTTCATTAATCCAATCGTCTTTCCCCAATTTATAATTTCTATATCCTAATCATCAATTATAATAAAGCTTTTAAATTTTAAGGGGTATATATAAGAGAGTACTTATTTTACTTTATAAGATAATTTTCAGTACAAATACACAAAATTATTATTCACAAATACGATAAAAAAATTTTTTTTATTTCACCAATCTAAAATTTCTAAACGCAATAACATTCTCAACTTTGGTATATTTTAAATCTCTCCAACTGCAAAGGGGAGATTCGATATGCCTTGACCATTTCCTGTAAATGATTGATTAATCACAGATCACTGAGAAAATGCCCTGGGAATTCAAAGCTCCTCTGAAAACCACTAGGTACATAGAAAAGTTTGTAAGAAGGATAATTTTAGGATGAGGTTTGTTTTTAAGCAGATTCAAAATAATGAATTTTACTTAAATTTAGAATTAAATATTTGAAAGGAAATTTAAATAAATATTCAAATGTAAATGCTTAGAAATTTTCAGAGCAAATCACAAAGTCAAAAGTTATGATATTATTTTCAGTATTTTTTACTCTCTCTTTAATTTACATTTACGTACTTTTATTTAGTAATGAAAATATAAGGAAATATAGATTTTTAAGTTATAAGTTTTTAAATATTTATTTAAACTTAAAAAAAAACTGTAAAATTACTTTACTATTTTTTAAACAGTAAATTATGTGAAAAGTAAACACAAAAGATTAAAAGTGAAAGGGTAATAAAATAACATCTGTAACATTAAATAAATTTTATTCATAAATCCGCAAGAGTATTTATTATTACATTTCATTGTAATAAATTATTCTCCATTATAACGTTCTAACGAGAACAGAAAATAATTGTTAATTCATTTTGAAATAATGTTTCTAATTTTTTAATGTATACTTACAATCACAAGTTGTAGGAAAATAAAAATATAAATGAAAAATAAATTTTGAGAAGTAAACAAAATTTGTAATATTAATTTTAGCCTTTAATACAATTTTTTTTTTAATTAAACATAGAATTCATACAAAAGTTATTTATAAAACATAAATCTAAATAAAATCAGATATTTAATTATTAAAAAAATGAAAAAATTAATGTTCTTGAGTAAAATAAATACCAATTTTTCATACAATATAAATAATATAATTCAAGCTTTAAAAATAAAACAATTCAACTATTTTCGAGTAGATTTCAACTAAATGTGAACAAAGTTTAAGCTGAACTACAGTTCGAACTGAGATCTTGATACAAATAAGATTTAATTTCATTATCTTATTCATTGTTATATTAATTCTAAATGTTAATACAATCTTCTTCTCACTAGCTTTAGAAACAAGTTTTTCAAAAATAAATGTATCATCAAAATTTAAAGGAATTTTTTCCACAATATTACGAAACATATTCGTTTTCCAAAAATTTAATTAAAGCTTATAAATCATACATAAGTTGTTTAAAATTTTTTAACAGACGTCCTAATTTTCAAAACTCACTAAATAGGAAATATGTTTTAAGTAATCTTTAATTTTTTGTGTGTTTGCGTTGGTTAGTTTTACTTAAACCAATTCATCTATATGCATATTGAATAAATATAATACATGTCTGTAAATCTGAAATTATCTGTATGTAAAACACCGTATAATAAAAGAAGAATTAAACTTGTGAACAGGAGGACTTAAAATTGAATGAACCCGAGAATCATGAATATAATAACTATTTAATCCTATAATATTAGTAACTTAATTATTTATCAATGATGGAAAAAAATTTAGAAATAAAATTCTACATGCAGCACGTTAAATTCATGGCTTGAGGGGTGTATGTTTCTAACAATCCTTACTTTTCCAGGAGTAAATAAAAAAATTAGAAAAACGTAGTTTATTTTTTTAACTTTTGGACATACATGCAAATATTGAGGAAAATCCATCAAATTTTCTCTTTACTTATTATACATGCAATTGTATCTAAATAGGAGCAAGCAACATAAAGGTGTAGCAGTCACTTTCACAAGTTTTCACTTCATTTTAGAGAAAATATGTTTGAATGTATTAAGATACTTTACATATATTAATTCTCTCAAAGAATTATCTAACAAAAGAGAATCCTCCTGCTTTTATAAAAGTCAAAGCTTTAGCTAGAGGGTAAGATGTCAGAATCTGAGAGAAACTTGGATTCGTTATGCGTCCTCATCGACATGCAGAAAACAGCTTTGGAGTAAAGTGAAAGCAGCTAATGGTACGTATCAAAATTATTCCATTCCTGTTTTAAAAACTGAAGCTGCTGTACATCCCTCAGAGGTAGATATTTCTAATGTCCACTGAGAAACATTTGCTAGCTTGTTAAACTCTGATTCTTTTAGTCACATTTTTAAGGACTCAAAAAAATTTTTGGATGCATATCTCTAAGATTTATTGATGGACATAATCTAATCTACAATTGCACTATTAGATTATCAAAATTGAAGACAGTTTTATATCAGGCAAATGGCACCAGCCTAGCACTTGATGAAATCTCTTACCAAATGCTTGTCTCTGAGATCAGAATTCTTATAAAACATACTGTTTTTTTTTTTAATAGAATATAGGTAGATAACGCTTATCTTAAAGAATGGATCTAATGTTTGTTAGGTTCCTAGCCTAAGAGGCCATGTACTTCTATTCCTAAGAAATTTTTCTACACCTAACTTTACTTGAGATTAACATAATGATTTCAAAACATAAGATTATTTAAACAAAAATTTTAAGAAAATATTTTGCTTAGGTTAAAGTGCTCCCAACGAGAGTTCTTTGCATGAGATTGAATAAACATAAAAAATAAAAAATTTGAATACACATTACAAACAAGAGTGCAAGATAATATTTTTAAATTACAGTTTATATACATAGTATTAATAAAACTATATAAAGACAAAAATATTTTTTATTATATATATATATATATATATATATATATATATATATATATATATATATATATATATATATATAAATAAATGCATATATATAAATACAATTTTTTTTTTATTTATTTATATAATTTACTTTTTGGGAGGCGAATAGATAAGTTTGAAAGTGGCTTAGAGCGCAGAACCGCCCTTGGTCTGTGGAAATTGGAAAGTTCATAGGGACTGTAGTTTTCAATTACTTGAATTTCAGAGTTATCAATTTCATAAAGTTTGTTGTAGAAGCGAAAAGCAAGAAATTGCACGTATCTTGATAGGGGAAGGACACCCAAATTGTTTCTGATGTAAAAGTCTGATTGAGTGATCAGTCTAAGAAATTTACTTTGCTGACACTCAAAAGGTTTCAGGATCATTTCCACAGCACCACCCCAGATTGGGGCTGCATAGGTGATAATAGGGCGAAGGTATGATTTATAAATAATAGCTTGTTAGCCATATAGCCATAGAGAGCTTCGATTTGTAGGCAATTAAGGTGTAAAGTGAAGTTTTGACAGAAATAAATTTATTATTGATTTTGTTAATATGAGCTTTCTAGGTAAGTTTTTTATCTAACGTAAGACCGAGGTACTCAACTTTATTTGACCAGGGGACCGAAAATTTGCTTAGTTGAATTTGGGGGATAGAGTACGTTTCCTAGTAAAAATGAAAGCAGTGGATTTGCTTGGATTTATTTTAATTTTCCATTTACACTACTGGCCATTAAAATTGCTACACCAAGAAGGCGACATGCTATAGACGTGAAATTTATATGAAAGGAAGAAGGTGCTGTGATATGCAAATGATTAGCTTTTCAGCGGATTCAGACAAAGCAGGCGCCAGTAGCGACACCTACATTGTGTTTAAATGAGGAAATTGTTCAGCCGGTTCCTCATACACAAATTGCATTTGAACGTTGTTGCCTGGTGAAAAATTGTTGTGATGAATCGTGTAAGAAGGAGAAATGCATACCAGCACGTTTCTTACTTTGATAAAGGTCGAATTGTAGCGTACCGGGACTGCGGTTTATCTTATCGCAGTATTACTGCTCGCGTCGGTCGAGATCCAATGACTGTTAGCAGAATATGGAATCAATGGGTTCAGGACGTTAATACGGAACACCATACGGGATCTCAACGGCCATCTATCACTAGCAGCCGAGAAGACAGGCATATTATCCGCATGGCCGCAATGGATCGTGCAACCACGTCACGAGCCGTGAGTCAAGAAACGGGGTTATTTGGAAGACAACAAGTGTCTGCACGAACAGTTCGACGACGTTTGCAGCAGCTTGGACTCTCAGTTCGGAGACCATGGCTGCGGCTTTCCTTGACGCTGCGTCATAGACAAGAGCGCCTTCAATGATGTGATCAACGATGAACCTGGGCGCAGGAATGGCGAGACGTCATCTTTTCAGATGAATCCAGGTTCTGTGTACAGCATCATCATGGTCGCATCCGTGTTTGGCGGCATCGTGGAGGCACACTGGCAGCGTGCATTCGTCATCGTCATACTGGCCCATCACCTGGCGTGATGGTATGGGGTGCCGTTGGATACACGTCTCGGTCACCTCTTGTTCGCATTGACGGTGCTTTGAACAGTGCACGTTAAATTTCTGGTGTATTACGACCCGTGGTTCAACCCTTTATTCGAGCCCTGCGAAACCCTATGTTTCAGCAGGATAATGCCCGACCGCATGTTGCCGGTATTGTACAGACCTTCCTTAATACGGAACATATTCAGCTGTTGCCCTGCCCAGCACGTTCTCCAGATCTTTCACCAATAGAAAACGTCTGGTCAATGGTTGCCGAGAGACTGGCTCGTCACCAAACGCCAGTCACTACGGTTGATGAACTGTTGCATCGTGTTGAATCTGCATGGGCATCTGTACCTGTACATGCAATCCATTCTCTGTTTGACTGAATGCCCAGGCGTATTACTGCTGTTATTACTGCCAGAGGTGGTTGTTCTGGGTACTGATTTCTCAGGATCTATCCAGCCAAATTTTTTGAAAATTTACTCACTTGTTATTTCTAGTATAATATATTTGTCCAATAAATATCATTTTGTTATCTGCATTTCTTCCTAGTGTAGCAATTTTAATGGCCTGTAGTGTATAAAGCCACTCTTCAATGGCCATGAGGTGTTCCGCTTATCTTAAACTATGGAGGAATGTAAGAGTTAAGACCTTTTTAAAACCACGTGGTACATAGAAAAGTTGGTAAGAAGGATAATTTTAGGAAGAAGTTTCAGATTCAAAATAAAGAGTTTTGCTTAAATTTAGAATAATTAAATATTTGAAAGGAAAATTAAATAAATATCCATATATAAATGCTTAGAAATTTTCAGAGCAAATCATAAAGTCAAAGGTTATGAAATCATTTTTAGTATTTATTTTTCTCTCTTTAATTTATATTTACGTACTTTTATTTACTAATGAAAATATAATATAATATAGATTTTTAAGTAATAAATTTTTAAACATTTATTTTAACTAAAAAAATTGTAAAAAAACTTTACTATTTTTTTAAACAGTAAATTATGGGAAAAGCAAAGACAAAGACCCAAACAACCATGAAGATCCACATGACATCTAAGAGATATCTCGTAGACATTTTATTGGATATAGTTTTGTCTCTGAGATATCCACACGATATCCAAATATCTACGACATATCCACCAGTTATCCAAAGGGTCGCAGCAAATGGATGTCTGATGGATATTTGGATATTGTGACATCTAGTGGATGTAGCTTGGATAACCTTTGGATATACGTTAGACATTCATTAGATATCTCAGAGATGTTTTGATATCCATATGCAATTAAATACGATGTCTAGGAGATATCTAAATAAGATTTGATTGGATGTTGTTTGGATATCTTTTTATTCTTCAGAACCTTTAAATTTTCCAAAATGTTACCAAAGTGAAATAGAATTGTAATACTTATAAAATTTTTTCTTTAAGTAAATGATAGTTTTTTTGCAAAATATTTAATTTTTATAAAACACACTCAAAATTAAAATTTTATTATATTGCCCATTTTTTTAAATTATATATAAGTTTTTTCTCTTACACTTTATTGAAATCATGAAATAAGCAAAATTAAATTTCTAGAAAATATTGCTTATAATTCAAGAATAGTTTTTATAACATTTACTTACTACTAGATCTCCATCTTTTTTCTATTCATAATGGAAATACTTTTGACATCTTTAAAGGAAAATTTTTATTTTTGAATATAAAGATAATTTGGTTTACCCATAGTTTGGTTTGTCGCTCAATGGTCATTTTTTACACACCATAGCTTATGTTTACACGTGGTAATAACCTTGCATCTAATATCAAAACAGCATCACATGTTTGAATTTTCTTAAAATAGATTTTAAAAAATTGCAGAAATGATTGAACCTGAAATCTTTTCTATATAAACATCAGTATTATAGTTCCATTAAAGAAAAGCAAATTCTCTTTTAATAGACCCAGTGCTAAAATATTTTAAGAAAAGACAAATTTGATCTATCCAATTGAAATAATGTACATATTTATTTTTGAATGCTTTAATGACAATTGACCTGTATGATATCAACATACAAATCTAAGTAATCATAAATAAAATTAAACTTTCAAATAAAAAAATTACAGCTAGGTTTAATATGACTTGATATTTTTGTGTATTACTTATTTTAAAAGTGTAGAAAACCTGGGTTTCAAAATGTGGGGTTTGTTTTGCCTTTTGTACCAAAATTTTATGAAAGCTGCTACTAAACATTTAAGTATTTCAAACTCAGACACTTAAATTTTAATTTAAGACTCTTGACTCGTGAATCTCTAGTTTTAAAAACATTGACTTCCTTATTGCAATTTTTAGATTAAAAAATATTATATTATCAGAATAAGTTCATACAAAAATGCTTTATTATTTATTATAAAAAACTTTATGCTTATCTATTTTTCCATGTACATATTATTTGACAAATTTTTGTCTTCACTTTAATAAAAAAAAACTTAATGCAAATCATGTAGGAATGTTACAATCTGTTGGCTTCTTTTCCCTTTCATTTTTACTTATTATTTATTTCTACCTATTAAATGATGCAATTTTTATTCTGCCAGATAAAGCTAGTTAGTACGTACAATTGTAGTCTAAAGAGGATAAATTAACAAGGATTTAAGCTCCATAATGAAGATTGCTTGGTTGGGTTTTCGGACGCAAGGTCTCAAAAAAGGACAAGCTGTGCCAGCTCTATATGAAGAATAAGCATATCAAATGCTTTTAATAGAACAATTCACCTGTACAAATTTTGAATACTTAAAAATTATGTTTCATTAATTTTCGACCAAATACTAAGCAGTTTACATAAAAACAAAACCATATTAATGTTATATTAGAATCAATGAACAAGAAAGAGTATAGTGAAATAGCAATGTTTATTTTTACAAAAATTAAATAAGGAATTGAGAATTCTGATCAATAAAAATATGTTTGCTGCATCTTGCTTTGGCATGTCTCAGCCAGTTTTTAATTGCCATCTCTATATCTGCATCAGTAATGGTTCCACTCACACAAGAATTTTTTTTTTGGCAGCAGCTGTGAAAGAGAAAAAATATTTATTAATTCAAAAATAATTAAAAATATGGACTAGATTTTTAGAATTCAGGTCCATTATGTCAGGTGCATTCATGGTATGTAGCCGAGTTTTACATCACTAAGCCTAATTAAGGAAATAATTAAAATATGAGATGAATAATAAGAGATGAATACTAGAGCAAATAAAATTAACAAATAAGATTGATATGAATAATCTTGGAGCATACAGAAAACTCCATAAAATGAATTGCATAAATTAATCAAACATATTCATTGGATAATTACTTTTTCCAATGATAATTTTGCTCAAAGGTTTTTATAAATAACCATCAAAGTAATAAAAAGTATAGCAAAGTTAAAGTAAAGTACAATTTAAATTTTAAAAGATCTGATATGGTAAAAAATTAATAGTAACAATGATAAATTCTAAACAAAGTATATTTATCAAATAAGTGAATTGATCTCTCTTTGATACCATGATTCTCCACCTACTCAGATGATAAATGAATATAAAAAAGATTCTAAAATTACATTCAATACACAGTTCATATTAGCACTGCATGTCTTGAAAGCGTTAGTAATGATTTATAGTCAAAATAAGAAGCATCCATTTAATCTTAGTCAATTCAAACATCAGGAAAATGATACCGAGAAGCTATTGACATACCAAATACAATTTAACATAATCTGAGACAAGAGAAAACTTCCTTCTTTCCTTTTGCACCAAGCCAGCTATAATGTTAAGCTAAAAAAATCAATCAATTTCTTCATAATATGTTTTATAGTTGAATCAACTGTGTGGTCACCACAGTCAGACATTCTAAAAATCTTTAAAAAAAAAAAAAAAAAAAAAAAAAAAAAAAAAAAAAAAAAACACCCTCATCATAAATTTGATTTTTGAACATAAGCATTTACTCAGAATGAGGGAAAATATTACAAAACAATCTTTTATAGTTTCATCTTGCAAAGAAATTTCTATCTTCTACAAATCTTCGCTCGAGTTAATAGGAAAGTTAACAGGTAGCTCAACAGATTTAAACTCTTAAAGATTTTGATAGTAGACAGTGTTTGCTAAAATAAAATAATTTTTAAAACAAAGAAATATATGCATTTGGAATTTATACAGAGTATTATGCTTATAGTTAATACATACCACACAATTTATTTAAAATTTCTTGTTGAGAATGAGTTTTTGGTTTGCTTTAATAGTAAATATTTCTTTTGTTAAAAGATGCAAAGCTGAAAGAAATTTTAATATATCAAAATGATGTCTTAAGAAAACTAATATTTTTTTATTGAATATATTTATATTTTATGTTCACCAATACTTTAAATTGAGTGTTATTAAATACACCGAGAAAGAAATGTACACATTTTTATCTTATTTTAATGCAACTACAATTTTTTTTTAAATTTTATTCCTGCACTTTTTTGTTTTATAATTTTGCAATATATAAACAGTCATTTACAAAACCATAGAAGTAATGAAATATATAAAAGTATCTAAAATATAAAAAATACATAAAATTAATCATATTTTAATGATGGCAATGTAGAACATGTCAGATATAAGCAAATATTATTTCATTTATTATTAACCAAGAATTTATATTCAAAATGAACAGGTTTTAAATAAAAATATTTTAGCAATACTGACTTTATGCAATATCCAGAGTTTCAAAAGATTTACTGCAAGCAGCTTCCGATGTATTTGCTATAAGCATAGAGGAGTGTTCATTGTCAATACCTTCTTGTCCGGACGAAGAACTTGAAGCTGAACTTATACGAGGGACAACAATGCCTGTTGTTTCTGTAAATGTTAACCCCATTGTGTCATCGTCAGACTCTAATAGATAGGAAGGAAAAATTTTTCTGTTCCCTTTCCCACAGTCCTGGTCTGATGTAAGATTAGACCAATCTTCAGCTTTTTTAAGTGGTGACGAGCAAACTCAAAAGTCTCTAAAAAATTTGAAATTAAAATAATTGAAAAAAATTATCTAAGTTGTACTTACAACAATGATTATAGTTAAAAATACTTTAACCAATAATGAATTTGTAAAATTTATATAAATGACTAATAATTTAACATTTGTACTTAAAAATAAATTCTCATCTATATAAAGGAGTAAAAATAAAATGGCTAATTATATTATTAGATAAATTATACTTGGTAAAATATATTAATACTTATAATTAAATCATTTAAACCTGTCTTAAGAAATATTTATTAAATTATTAACTTAGTTAAAAAGGAAATCGCTTTTTTAATTTGGATAACATTAAAATAATTGCTCTAAAGAAGGATTATAGTAGTAACAATTACCTAAAATGTGGACATAGTGAAATATTAAAAAATACAAGATAAAACCAAAGCAGTTTAAAGAAGTAAAAATTGTTTTTTGAGAAAAGAATATTTACTTACCATATTTACCAAGGATTCTAGCTTCATGACAAATCCATTCATCACATGGCTTATGCAACTTCTTGACCAATTTTTGTGCACTGCTACCTTAAAGTGGAGGACAAAGACATCCATTTTCTCTCATCCATATCAATGACAGCTTCAATTTCATTGGTTTCGGTGAAATTAACAATTGCAAAATTGCTGGGCATAATTTCTATTTTACTAACAATATACATATTTAGTTTATTTACATTAAAAGTAACTATAAAATTATTTAAAATAGCTTCGATTAATAATCTATTATAAACAATAAACTTGCTGTAAAATACTTTAAATTACATACAATTACAAAATGAACATAAATAATTTAATACTCATAACTTAATGGGAAAACATTAAACCCATTTCCATGTTTAAGTGCAAGACATTTACATTGAATACACATAATTTCAATATTAAATAAAAATAATAAATTACAAAATGTTTACGATTCATTTAGAATAATTTTCAATAGTAAACTTACTTCAAATGAAAAAAATAACTTCTGAAATAAGAAATCTCACTTCAAAATAATCGAAATACGCAAGTCAAATTACAAGAGAAAAAGAACTGTGCAATTGTGAATTTACAACTTAAATGAATTGCCAATTTTAACTTCACTTCACTTCATGAGTTAAGCAACATAACGTCTTAAGTGTTTTTTTATGTTACAAAAATAGCCCTATTAAAAATATTACACATTTAAATACAATGGAAATTTTGTAAAAAAAACAACATCTATAACAAGTATATCCAGAAATATCTAACTTTAAATATCTAGTGGATATCCATGTGAAGCGATTTTGAGATATCCACATTGCAAAAATTGTGGATATCTATGAGATATCCCTAGTATATCTCCATGGTAATATCTAAACAAGGTTACCTCTGCGATATCTTATGGATATCTAGATCATAGATATCCAAATTGTAGACATCTAGTGGATGTGTTTTAAATGTAAGAGATATCTGGATCTGAATTAGATGTGTTTTGGATATCTAACAGATATCAATGGTTGTGTGGGGAATTAATATTGAAAGCGTGATAAAATAACATTGTTTGTAACATTAAATAAATTTTATTCATAAACCCGCAAGATTATTTATTATTACATTTCATTTATAAATTATTCTCCATTATAATGTTCTAACGAGAACAGAAGCCGTCATGCATTTTACCTAATTTTAAATATCGAACGCAATTTATTTAATATTTATTAATTATACAGTATATATTAGCTGCTGTTCCGTAAAGTTTTAAATGTTAAGGCAAGATCTAATTTAAAATATTTTAATATTGATTTGAAAAAAAATCATACATCTGAAACTTAGATTTGGCTCGGCTTGTCCTTTTTTGGATTTTGCACCACAAAACCCAACCAAACAATCAAAAAAATTATCTGGATATTTAAAATTGCTTACGAGGAATTCTGTTCGCATAAGAAAAAATATTATTTTCACATGTACAATCGACTTAGAATGAACTCTTTTAAAAAAGATTTTTCAACTAAAAAAATATTCCTGAAAATTATAAACAGGAAATTGAAATAAATTTATAATCTACAGGTGAAATACAATTGAAATCAACGGTAAAAAATTTTCATTTAGAAATAGATTGACTTAAACTATATTCTTGAGAAGAGTTCGATTGTGTCAATGTTATAATGTCTTAATATTATTAACTACAATAATTATACATCTGCTTTAACAATAAGTATGTTTCTTTTTCCAGCAATATGCGATAAGATTTTAAAAATTCCTTTCAGACCCTCAAACACCTCGTTAAAAACCAAGCGAATTGTTTTAGATATCCACTCTAACCAGCCACGTATAAAATATTATTTTCTCTGATTGATTTTGAAAGTTATATTTTCAATATAAATTAAAAGAATATTTCCATTGTTTGACCCTACTAGTTCGTAATATAAAAATTTAAAAACTTAAAAATTATTTACTATTTGTTTAAATATTTAATATTATATGTTTATATTTCAAAACTATATATGTCTTAGCAGTAATAAGAATTTAAAGAATTATTTTTACAATATTTCAGTTTCTGTTAAATTCATTATAATAATTTTGTAGCAATTAACTCTTGACACCATTTAAAATATTTTATAATATTCTTAACCTAAAATGTATACTTTGAGTGAATGGATTCCAAAGTTATTAAAAAACAATTAAAATAAAATAATATATAATATTAATTACGAATAAGAGTAATTTTCAGATTATTACCCCTATTATTTTTGAAGAAAAATAATAGAGTTTACTTAAATGATGTTCATTTAATTTTTAATAATAAAATAAATAAATAAATAAATAAAAAAAAAATTAAAAAAAAAACGATAAATGTTTTTATAAGAAAATAATTCTAACATATTCATTAATTGAGCCCTAGTTATATATTATTTCAGAAGTGTAAAAAATACTATAAATATACTGGTTATACTTTTTACAACTTATCTTAGCAGATAAAATGAAAACATCTTAAACAGAAATCAGGTTTTGTAAGCAATATACTGTAATATGGTTTGAAACTGTTACTAAATGAATTAAAATAAAATTTCACCAAATAACAGTCATTCTACAGTTAATAGCTTAAAGTTGAATTTAGTTATTAACCTTAAGTTCCGAAAAAGCATTTAAAGAAATTGCAATTTGACTAAACAAGTTGTTTTCATTGAAATTATTCCCTTTGACTTTTATTTTCTGCTCATTTTGAAAATTACGTCATATTATAAGTATAAGTATATATATATATATATATATATATATATATATATATATGCACAGATTGATAGAAGTTTATTATCCTGGAAAAAAAAATGTGATGGTAATTTTTCTATTTAAGAAGAATAAATTTATGCATGATGAAAATATTTGGCGTAGAAAGTTATTAATGTTAATTTTAAAAAGAGTTCAGCAGGGAATAAATTTTAAGTGGAAAACCATTCTGCAGGATAACATTGAGAAGCAAACCATTGAAGCATAACAGAACGAGAGTTCCGGTGTCGTTGAGTCGACAAACTGGTTCTAAAAACGGCGCAAGTAGAAACGATTTCTTTTAGCCCCCACCACCGGAAAATACCAAATGTCTATTTAGTAAAGCATGATATAGCATATTTACTAATCACAGAGAATATTTTAAAATTATTGGTTTTAAATAAACTTTAAAATAATTGTATGATTAATTTCATTGATTTCTTTCACCTTTAGCTAACAGAAAACATAATTCAAACGTCAGATTTTTTTTTCAAAGTTAATAAAACGTAATTAGCTATAAGAGAAATGCCAGGTATTAAAATATTTAAATATATTCAAAGGATTTCTAAAAAGAAAGCATAAATATGATATAAAAAAACTAAATAAATATATTTTGAACTAATTAATTTCACTAATAAATGAGTACATATAAAGCACTGAAGTACAATTTAAAGCTGATTTCAGAAGAAAATATAAAAAATAATCTTTAGATTCACAACATTAATAATCACGATTTTTTTCTGTGTTTGTGTTAAAAGTAAAATCTATATCCAGTGCTGAAATCGAAATTTTTCCCTTTATGCGTTTCTGTGACTAGATATGTAATGTTTCGCATAATAAATGTTGGGAAATCTCTATTAGGTTAAATTCATATCTACGTAGATAAATAGTAATCACAGGTTTAGAATAACATCTATAATATCATTTATTTATACAAGATACAGCAAGATTTTGTTGCTTCTTGATCACAACTATCTTGAAAATTATTTTTAATACCTTTAAAAATTATTTAACATTTTATTTAAAAAAAAAAAATCTACGTATATAAATATATCTATAAAATTCCTATCTTGATAAAAAACACAATACTAAATATACATAAACTCTTGACACATTGACACAATACTAAATATACATAAACTCTTATCTTTACTACTTTAAACTTTATTACTTATATAAAATAAAGTGCTTTATATTATCTCTAGCCAAAAAACAAAACCAAAATCACACTCATTTTAAATTTGTGTATAAATTAAGGTTATATATTGATATTTTGACAACTATAACTTATATATTCTCTTCGTATTCCTTTGAGGTCGAGAATATTTTCCTTTTAGATTATATTTCTATTCAATTGTTGTCGTGGAAATAAAATATACAATATTTTCTAACTATGAAATCTATTATTATCTATGAATATATAAATATCAAATAAATTATAATCAATGATCAGTAAGCCAATGAAAAATTTTTTGCAGATAATAGAATCAATTAAAATGTTACAAAAAAATTCCGGAAAGTTAAGTTTCTTTTAGTAAAGACCTGTTTTAGTATCTATTTTACTTTAGCATATATTCCTTCAGATTGTTTTTTTTTTTTTTGCACCAGCTTGCTTCCCGGTACCTAGTCCTGATTCCGATAGATTGTATCCGCGAGATACAGAAATGTGTAAGAATTAACTCCAATTTTTCTACAATGGGGATATCAAATTGGGTACATTCCATCTCGAAGAGCAAGTTCCTAATCTTAATCCATGACTAGTTCTATGCGAAAACATTTGATATGTTAATTTCTTAAAGAAAAGATTATGCTGAAGCACTCATATCATAACGAAAGCTCTTTTTAACTAAAATAAATTTTGAGAAAATAACGGTAAAATTGTTGAAATGGAAAATATTTTAGAGAATAATAAATAACTACTTTGTCTGGTAAATACAAAATTAATATGTTTTATAAAAAATGAATGTATGAGTTTAACTAAGTTCATAAAATCAAATTTTGTTTTCTTCCTACCAGTAACTTATTAGTTTAAACCATACGCTACAATTAAAAATGAAAACAAAGAAAAGATACATTACTGAACCTCGGAAATGGGGTATTCTTCGACTGTATATTATTTATGTATGGTTAATAATTTCATATAATATTGTGTTAGAAATTCTGCAGTTTAATTGACATAACATCACTCAGGTTTGGAGCAGATTTTCATGATGATAGAGTGTATAAATATTGAATCTAAAAACTTATGTTTCTTTTCTAGAGTATTATGAAAGTCAAATAGGTTTTACCAACTTACTTACTTATTAATAGTTAAAAATTTAGAAATATTTTAACTCCTGAGAAGTTGATAACTAATTCATAAAGGGAATTAGGTAATTCAAATACACTGTCAATGGAAAATAATTAAATTCATTTTTCATAATAACTAAAATTATTCCTTTATTCTTTATATACTTAATAATTCTTTATAACTTTATATATATATATATATATATTCCTGTTTTTTAATTTATAGGTATTTAATATCAAAAAGTTTATAATATTTATTCCGTGTTAATTTTTAAAACACCATCCTGATGAATTTATTGGTCTGTATCACATCATATATTTTATAAATACCGATGATTTTCTTTTCTTCTGACAAACATGCTTCGCCTTTTTTACCCTATCAACTGACCAGTGCATTTCTACTACACGAATTCACTAATGCAAAAAAATGCTGATTTGTAATATACTCTAAATGTAAAAGTGTAGGAATTAAATTCATATGCTTAATTGGTTCTTCCCAAGACTTTTTATGTTAATTAAGTGTATTTAATTCTTTAATAGTTTGAAGTTATGAGATGAATCTAATTCATATTTGATTCGTGGTGGCAACATCAGTTTGCACAGATCTTTACAAAGCGAATTTTCTCCAACGATCAAGATATTGGTGCGTGGTTTTCTCTAATCCGCTATGAGCCGTACATCCGCTTTTCCCCTGACTATTTGAAAATATTGTCGCCTTGATGATTGATTTACTATGGGAACGAGTCAATCGACATTTTTCATCCGAGAACACCAACATATGTTTGTTGTTAACTTAGTGAATGTTCTGCTAAAAAATTTTCATTAGTCTAAGTCATATTTTCTTATCACATTGAATATAAAGTGATTTTTCTAATAATTTCAGAATTAGCTGCCTTGAAATTTTATATAATTATAAATAATTTTTATATTTGAAACTTTAAAAATTGCAAGAAAATACAATTGCAATCATTATATTGAATCTGCTAATATTTTTAAATTTCCTTTGAATTATACATGACTGTTATAAGCATTTTTCTATTTACATTGTACTTATTCATAATGAAAAATTATTTTTTCATACTTTATATTAAACTTGATACAATGAATATATGTAATTTCTTAGAAAAGTTGAGATGTTCAAAATCTTTAATTTTTTATATTAATATAATATTTAAAAATGCATTTATAAAATGTCAAATATTTGTAGAATAGCAAATCATTCAGAGAACACATTTCTATGCTACAATTTTAATTGATTGGTGTAAAAATGAATGTAAATTTACAATTGATTTTATGCTATGCAACAACCATCTGAAATGAATCCACAAATACTTTGAGTAATTTCCTTTAAATTTTAAAAATGAATAAAGCTATGGATTCAACTTTTGGAAAGCTAAATAAGATAAGAATTTTCTTATATGAATATTCATTGAATTAGTCAAAGAAATTATTTCTGCACTAATAAACATGTATGACCATGTTAAATGAAGGAAATTTCGAAGTTAAGTTTTATAAATAATCTTAATGAGCGTAATTTGCTTTGAGGTAAAGATTAAAACTTTCTGAAAAAGCAGGACAAAAAACTACAAGGTGATTGATAAATGGAAACATCAGGGAAAAAATTCTTTTTATGTTATTTAATAACTTTCATATTTCAGAATTTTTATAAATATTTTTATATATTTCATTCCGACACAGAAACTTAATATATATATTGCTTCCTCACTACACTTTATTATCATTATACCAAAATATTCCTTTAATGAAATGATCATATATATTTAAAGAAATCTTAAAAATTATAGCATAATTTTAAAATAACTGGTTTATGTTAGTCACTATACTGATATATTTTAAATAAGCTGGCTAAATTTAAGGAAATCCACGATTTAAATTGGATATCAAGAAAATACAAAATATCCAAGTGCAAAGTGGGACTACAAACTACCAACATTAAAGAATCGGATTAAGACCATCTTACGATTAAATTTAGTTGTGTTAATTTTAACTAATAATAACAAAATATTGATCACATAATTCCTTCTTTGTTTCCTTCCTGGTTTTAATTAGAGAAAGCTCATTTTGATAAAGCTTATTTGGAAATTTTGAGTTTTATTTGAAAAAATTCTCAAATTGGAATCTTCATTTTCTGAAAATCATCATTGGTTGCCTCGCAAAATTTTTATTATGAAACTAACAGTGATTGTAAATTTTTTTCATGTTTGGATGATATACATTACAAAAGACAGCACTTTAAGATTTTATTTCATGATCTTTTTAAATACAGATATAATGAAATTAAAAATAAGAAAAATTTTTAATTTAACTAATTTCCGACACACAAAATTTTATAACATTCATTTCAATAGTTTTATCAAAGAATTGTTTTGTATTGTTCCTAAAAAGGATGTTGTCAAATCTACATTTCTTACTATACTCCTTTTGGCAGTAAAGTATTTAATTATAATCAATTTTGTAAAAATACCGCCTTCTCCAAAAAATTTTCCAAATTTATATGATTTAATAGTACATTCAAATCATTTATAATCTCCGATTTTTGACACATTATTACAGGTGACTTAACATTGTCAATGATCATAAACACAAGGCAATTTTAAATAAGTTTGCTAAATACAGACCAATTTTTCAAACAAGTAGATCTAAAACTTTTAAAGTAATTTTATATAATATCAATGTTGAGTTATGTTGAGTTTTTCAGAACATAGAAGTTATTATGTGAGTTTTTCAACATAATAACTTCTATGTTCTTGAGTTTTTCAAATTATTATGTTGAGTTTTTCAGAACATAGAAGTTTAAAAAAAAAGCTCTATAATATAAAATTAAAAAACTTATTTCTTATTATAATTTAACATTTCCAAATATTAGATTTAGCCTATTAAACCCTGCTACGATATTTGCTTAAAATTCTTATAAGCCATATAAAATTAAAATTCTTAAAGACAACTTTATGATTACACTTGTTGATAAAACTTCTAATATCTACGCACTTTTTCGTAAAAAAATCATTTAGATTAGATTGATATAAAGAAACTTTTTAAATTCTACACAGATATATAGTATAATTAATAAAAAAAATTCTAGGTTTTATAAACTTTTAAATATAAAAAATTATAAATTACAATTTTCTTATTTAACAGTAATTTCTAAATTCCATAAACTTCCCATTAAATTCAGATATATTACTGGTGGTGGATCTAAATCATATATGAATAAACCAGGTATAATTTTTGCCAAATATTTATATAATTCTGGAACATATTGTTAAATCTAAAACTACTTGGATAATAGATAATAATAGACTTGTGTTAGACTTTCTGTAAAATAATTTTTTTTATAATATTAATTCCTTTGATTTCAACGATCTTCATACAAAAATACCCATTAAAAAATTAAATGGTATTATATTTTCATTTTCATTAGGATGTTGGTTCCGAGTTGGAATCACGGTTTAGGCATTGACGATTCCTTTTTCTCTGATTCCTTGTCCTTTCTTCTAAGTTGACAAGCGTCTAGCCCCTCAGATACTAGTTTCCTCCCATTCCTCCTTGGTCATCTGCGCAGCTTCTCGCGCATGACATCATTTCCCTCATAGCGTAAGAGTATAAATATGTTGTTTACCTTTACTATTTTACACACGTGTGATTGCTAGTTTGATTATCATTTGTTGTGATTGCTATTTTGATCTTTGTCATCATGTTAATGGAATTTTAATGTAGTAAAAATGCATTGAATTTTATTCTTACATTTAATTTAATTATATACATTTTTACAATTATTCCTTTATATTTTATAGGCATTTTTTACAGGAATATTCTAAAATATTTCTGATGATTACTGTTTCTAGCAGTTTTATGTTTTAAAAACTAATTAGTTTACAAATCAAGCAATTTATATATATGCAGTTAATACTAGCATCTGTGTTTTAATATTAATACCACTGCTATCATTAGAACATAATCAGCTTTTAAACTGAACATAATGGGGAATTTTTTTAAGACAATCTTAAATTCTACATAATATACTGTGAAAACAATAAACAGATAAAGAAAATAGCCTCTTTTAAACATGATTGGCAGAGAGAGATTTTATTGATGCCACAAAGTGGAGCATTCATTTACATAAAAAATTCATAGCACCTGAGATTTTAAATAAGTTTTTAACTTTCATTTTAAAGGATTTTTAAAAGTGAGCATTTTGTTTGTTTTTATTAAAAATCTCACAAGAACTCATTTATACAATTAATTTTACACCTTTATCTACTGTTCTTTCATAAATTAAAAATTGAAATTCTAGCAAATCTAAAAAATTTATGAAATGCATTAGATCTAGAAATTTTTCTTTTAAACAATATAGATGTGTGATTTTATAACGAACACATTTTTTTGCATATAAATATTTCACTTTTTAAATATATATAAATAAAACTTTTCATTCATTGTCACTTTTTAAATAAAAAATTTTATTAAACATAAAACATATTTATATGTTTTATAAATTAAAAAATAATAAATGGGATAATTCACTATAAAGCGAGTTATTTTTGTTAAAAATGTTCATTGTGAAGTAAAACATTTTCTGCATTGGAATTTCCCAAAAAATAATTCATAAACTTAAGTATGCTATGACTTTGATATATAAATGGCACATTGAAAGAATCAATGTGGTATTTCTCATCAGGGCCCCCAATTCATAACACGATGGATTGGACGGACCGGTGACTTGTCCTTTTCGCTCACCAGACCTCAATCCACCAGTCTTTTTCATGAAGAGAAGCCTGTGGACTCATATGAAGATTACGTGGCTAGAATCATTGCTGCCGTGGACAAAATTAACACCATGAATCTTCAAAAGATTGCACCAGTCGTCAAGTGTGCAACGTCGACAATTTGCGGTGTTGTTTTCACTAAACAATAAATAGGATTGTGAAACTTTTGATATTATTCATGCGCTTATCCAACACTGTTGTAAGTTCCGGTTGTAATTCCTCTTTTCTTCCTCTCAGAATGGAATGTGAAGCTATGTTCTTATATCATTATTGATTGTCTGGATGCGGTCTCTCTTGATTTGTAAAAACAATTTAGAATCACCCTTCTGCTTTTGCTCTAGACGAAAAATATAAATCCCTTTTCTAATTCATTCGGGGTGAACCTTGAAGAATGCGAATATATTCTCTAATTTTAAAATCAAGAGTTTCATTCAATTTATCTCGGAAACCATAAGATTGCACAATTTTTTTAAAATCCTTAACTTCTCTTAATAACCGAAAGTCGCTCTAATTCATGAAGTGAACTGGGATTCTGCTGAATATTTCTGCGCTTTTTCAAAATTACGCAAATATTTACACGGCTTTAAAATGAGAGCTTTTAATTCCTCATAGTTAGAAATTTCAGTTGCATAAGTCAAAATATTGTTATCATCACCTAATAAGTTAATCAATATTTCCTATTTTAATTTAGAGGGAACTTTTGTGCCTTTTACAAGGGACTACAAAAACCAAATTCAGAGCTTCTGGTCTTTCGGATATGGTGAGAGTTTTAACACTTTTTTTATATTAAATTTTTGAAAGCTTTCCGACGCTGATTCAAAATTCCACAGACTGCTCGCAGCATTTGTAGCTGAATTCCTCTCTCAATTTCAGCGAACTCGATGTGAGATTGTGTTCAGCAGATTCTTTTGTTTTTCTTTCACAAATACGGTTTTTAAAGCGCCAGAACTTTCAATGAATCTTTTAACCTCTATAACTTAAGAATATTTAAAACTAATTCTTTTCTTGTAACTCTTAGCATTATTTCTTTATATTATTCAGAAAATTGCTCATTTTTACAAAAATTACAATGAGAACATAAAAAAGTACTTTATCTCAGTAGTTGCAGATAAGTTGATGTTGTCGACTTTTCATAGGTAATTCTAATCCACTTAATATCACTTCAGTTACAGTTGATATTAATTCAGGTAATATCACTTCAGACATTTTCAATCGTCGAATGATTTCCATTTCGCCCCTATAAATTTGTAGAGTGTGTCAATTAAGCAATACACAGTTTTAAACTTTAATTACTACTTAAATATCAACAAACACTTACATATAAAAAGACATCTATTTTGCGGTAGTGCCTTCTCGCATTGGTAAACTACATAATATGAAGACAATGATCGACAGAACACCTGCTCGCGTCCGCAAAACAAAAGTAATTCTCTTTTGCTTTATAACAATGTAACACTTACTAGTGTCGCTGAATGCTTATCTCTACTCTTTCGGAGCATGCGTGATGCTCTAGCGACATCTAGTTAGGTTTTTGGATCCTACATATATTGTATACATCACTGCTCCCAAAGAACGTGGATGCAGGAATTGATGCATCGCTATGCAACAGCATCTGAGGTTGAACTCGAGTTCTTTTACTCTGAGCCATATCTTGTGATCCGAATAATGTTATCCTATCATTAAGACCTGATGATCAGCACCCAGCAGCTTTGGCAACCGGTTGTGGAAGGTAGTTTAATGTCCACATAGTACAATTTTCATAAATAGTGGGCCGTATTTCAGTATCGAAAAGGAGGAAACTCCCAAGGAATTTCTTGAAAGGTTAGTAATGGAGTAAATATTCGGTAATTTGAATTTTGGTGTCCTTTTCTTTCATTTAAATGTTTGAAATCCACAATAAGTTATTTAAAACTATCTTACAACCAATGTCTAAACAAAAATAGTTACAAACGTTGTTTTATAGGTGCTTATAATTAATCATGGAGTGTAGTTTTGTAATTAATATAATATTTACTGAATATGACTTTAAAGTTAATCATTATTTTCTTAAATTAAGGAATTTTATACTACTTAATTATAGTATATCATGGCATTTACAGTTAACTGAATAAAATTTTTTGTTAATAACTTCCTTATATTCTTATAAGTTTTAGCAATTAATTGTAGAGTTATCTCTATTGTTTTTTCAGTGTTCTTCCTTTAAACTGCCATGAAAAAGTGAATGATGTTCACCACTGTTTTCTGTTTCCATGGAAACGGAATTCCACACACAGTTTATGTGCTAACCCAATTGCTTTCGTATTATTTATGTCCGTTGCAAAAGATTGAAGAGTCATGGTTTTAATAAAGAAGCTTAAGCGAAAAATATTAGTTAATGAAAATAAGTTAGTTACAATATCTGATCAAAAATAAAATAAAGAAAGATTTTTTCACGGAAATAAAAAAGAATTATCACATGAAATAGTTTCAAAGACATTTCACTGAATAAAAATAATTGATTTTGTCACTGAAATGATTAATATATATATATATATATATATATATATATATATATATATATATATATATATATAGGGTGAGCAAAAAGTCCGTAAAAACTTTAAAAAATCATAAAAATCGGAAAAATAACCGAAATTAAAAATGGTTTACAAGGTTAGCATCGCTATTTCACCGGATTTTTTTTAAGACAGGAAAAAAAAAAAAACTAAAAAAACAGCCGATAGGTGGCGCTGGTACGAGCGAATTCGGTGAAAATATGCAAATGAGACTGTTATAAAAATTTGTGCTCCTAATCCTCAACCAGTTCATCGTTGTAAACCGTGTATGCTAACAAGAATGCTAATTGCGAAAGATAAAGCTTTGCTGGTGAAGTTGTTTTACGTGAACCAGGAATCAGCGACCATTGCCTTGCGTAAATTCTTATTGCAGAAGAATGGAAAAGGGCCTTTAATAGCGGCAGGCCTCATAAAGCTTGCGCAGCGGTTTGAAGAAACTGGAACGCTGGAGGATCGCGCAAGAGCCGGGCGACCACGTTTAAGGGAGGCACGTGCGTGAAAGAGATGGCGTTGTCTACCATCACGTTTATGCAAAGATGGAGCAAGCAGTCACACTGCTGCTCCGGTCAAGGCATTCCTGATAGAGACCTTCGGGGAAGACATCATTAGCAGGCGTTGCAAGTTCCCATGGCCTCCAGGTTTAACACCGGCAGACTTCTGGTTATGGGGATATTTGAAATCTCGGGTGTATCAGTCTGGTCCATCCAATCTGTCGGAACTGAAAGATGCGATCCGCCGAGAGGTGGCACCTATACAACCGGACCAGTTGCACTCTGCCGTTGCTGGTTTTGTGACTAGCCTGCAATGAGTTATCCCTTTTGGTGGTGGTCATGTTGAACACCTACCGATATAATAAATGATTTGGAGATTATTTACGTTATTTGCGTACTTTTTCTTTGACTTGTGGAGGTCAGTACCTCCTATCGACTGTTTTTTGAGTTTTGTTTTTTTTCCTGTTTAAAAAAAATCCGGTGACCTAGCGATGCTAATCCTGCAAACCATTTTTAATTTTGGTTATTTTTCCGGTTTTTATGATTTTTTTAAAGTTTTTACGGATTTTTTGCTCACCCTGTATATGTATATACATATACCTATACCTATACAGGGTAGGTATCTTTTAACAGGGTAGGAATATATATATAAATATATATATATATATATACATACCCTGCTGTTGTCGTGTGCCAGCCAGGCTGGCAATATGGGATGCGCTGCTCCACTTTTCCAACTGAACCATATTTGGTGTGGAGTCAGACTTCCTCAGTACACACATGCCATAGGTACCCGTTTATAGGGTAGGCAACCATTCACACACACAAAGAAAGGACAAAGACAAGAAAGAGAGAGAAAGTACATCCATACCCGAGCCAGGATTCGAACCCAGGTCCCACCCATCTGTAGTCAGGTACGCTAACCACTAGACTGGTTGGGCGGCACCTACCCTGTTAAAAGACATAATGGCGTCTCGTCTTAAAAAAATTTTGAAAAAATTGTTTAGTTATTTTGATAGGGAAATTATATTGTACAAAATATTTTCCCTAATAATTCTTAACTCTCATTTTATATTTTTTCTTGCTTGCCTGAAATATGTTTTCCAAGTAATGTGGTGATACTTAACATGATAATTGTAATTTAACATTTAGATTTTATTCTAAATTTTACTCGTATCTTAATAATTTTATAAAATATTTTTGGAAACCAGATTCATGTGTCAATTGCTAATATTGGCAGAATTATTAAACTTATTTTCAACTAAAATTTATTTATCGTAAACTGTGACCTTACTTTTCCCTTTTTATAGTTGAAAAGAACTGATTCGCAAGATTTAATAAAATTTCATGAACACTTACTTATTTATATAAATTTAGAATTTATTTCCCGCCTAGTTTGTCGAATTCGAAAAGAGAACAAAAATATTTCAACAACTAAACTCAAACCGCTCATTTCCATAATCAATATGTGAACGAGATTATTAAAAAGAGCGGTTGTCACTCTACTGTCCATTTTTAAGAGGATGCGGACTTAAAATAGACAAACTACAAAAATCCAAGCCTTAGGTAGGAGTCGAATCTGTAAGCTATTGAATTGGATAAAAAAAAAAACTAATTCATCTACCATTTCTATGGAAAAAGGCAAAGAAATAACTTCTCCTCACAGCATAATAGGAAACACTGACAGCTGCAAACTGTCTAAAAGAGAAACGTCACATACCTAATAACAGAAATATTTTCTCTCCAAATAATAGGAAATATCCTTTGTTGGCATTAAGAATATGTTTAAAAATGAGTTTAGCAAAAATAAAAATTGCACAATATACTTAATTTCTGCAGTATAAAATAATGCTGCATACAACACATTATTCAATACCTATATGAGCTGTTTAAAAACGAAGTTCAGAATAAAGCATTATTTAACTAAGATGGCAGGTATATTTTTCGGTAACCATTAAGAAAACCTTTTTAAAAGATTTTGGCCTCATTTAGGGATGAGGCAGAAAGCCTTAGTAACACATTTTAGCACCCACTGCATAAATTGACTTCTAGAAGGACTTTTTACGGATATTGGGAAGTATTCACTTGTAGCAAGGGCAAACACCAGCATCCATAGGCGATGGTTTAACAGTAGCTGCGAACGATCTTGTGCGGCGATTCTCCTTACTAAAGATTCAATTCAGAAAAATTATGCAAATAGTTTGTGTTTCTCCTATAAAATGTTGAAATAAATGTGTGTGTACCAGCAAGTCATAACTACTTATTATTTTAAAAAGACAGTTTGTTAATTGTAATTTTTAATTAGCCAAGCGTGCTACTTACGAAAGCTTATATTTTGGCTTCATCATATCATTAAATCTCCAAAAGAATGAACATGTTAAAAATATCAGTGGCTCAACAATCTCTTTGGCTTTCAGTTTAGTTGCTCATAAGTTTGAATCCCACCATGAGTTATAATGTTTGCAGTGGTTTGAAATCCACTCTATGAAAGTGGGCTCCAGTGAATAAAATTTCGATTATAAAAGGCGCTTGAAAAGGGATAAAAACAATTTAATTAACATCATATGCATATGAAGGCCTTCGTTCGGTTATGAAGAATTATGTGTTTCTTTTCTTAAACTACAATAAACCTCACATATAGTATTTATATGCGTCACATATTATAGTCATCATTACTCTATTGTCTACGCAACATCCAGATAATACTTTTTCGGCTCAGTTAGCATTAGACTTATGAGATTTGGTAAAAAAGGAAAGAAAAAGTTAAATAGAATTTATATAATGTTTCCACCTAGATTTCCTTTCCCTGCTTATTTATATTTTATAGTTTTTAACTTCAAAAATGAAAGTCGAATAAGAATTCGTGGAATTACTTAACGTAATATGCACTATCTATCTAAAATTGCTATCTAAAATTTTAAAAATTTAATGCATTTACAAATATTTGTTTAGAATTAAAAGTTTAGAAAATGAATTGGAAAAGACAATTTACTGACAGTTTTTATACGTGTTTATAAAATAATTTTACAAGAATTGCAAGAAAATTTATGTAATTTAATTTAAGACTATTTTAATTCACAGATAGAAAATAGATAGCAATACCTATAAAATTATTTAAAAAATTTTTATATTGTATTTATGCATATTAACAAGAAAGTAAGATTAACAACTTAAAAAAAATTTATTCCGATATATTATTATAAAAATGTAGTGAATTTTTTTTTTTAAAAAGTTTACTCTATATTAATTTCAATTTTTCTATATAAACTAAAATTAATTTATAAAATCTAATGTAGTATTACTGTATCTAATTCATAGACAAAAAAGTTTTTGCAACATATTACTTATAATAAAATAATACAAAAAAATCATTAATATTTTTTTTAAAAAAAGTCTGAATAGTTGAAATTTTTTTACTCCTCCTTGGATATGATATGTACGATAACCAGGCTCATGTTTTTTATGTCTCTTTTAAAAATTCTAGTTACTTGATGTAATTGTTCTAAAATTTTGTTCCATTTCTCTTTCATCACTATGTAAGCAGCTGTTGCAATAATTGCTGCACTTAGCAACATGTAATCTGCTTTTATTTTCAAAAATGCTTCATTTTCTTCGTCATAGCTAACTGGTGGCATTCCAGTAATACTTTGATATAAATGGTCGTATATTTCCCTTCGATTCAAGTAAACAAGTTCCAAGACTTTCACTGCAGAAGTGTGTAATATGTCATCTATGGAAGGATCATTTGAGAAAAGCACACATAAAAGCGTATCCACATAAATGGCAGGATTAGTCACATTAAGACTATATTTTAGAGTTCGCATGATTCTCAGTTCGGAGTTAAATATTCCAGATTTGCTATAACCTTTACCTGTATTAACTAAAAACTGCGCTACTTGCTCAGGTGTAAGATGCTTATAGTGGGAATCCAACTTGCTGGCCAATGCAATTGCAGTTAAAATGCGGAGGTTCACTTGCTCCGTAATTCTGCTTTCAATATCTTCCCAAATTAATGGCCTTTCCGAGTTCTGACTTTCCTTGACGCAGCTGCAAAGTTCAGAAACATGATTTCCAACGAATCTTTCATATATCTCTAGAGCCATATACTTGACATTATTTTCTAGATTAAAAGATCGACAAATGTTGAATATAAATTCGACGACATCGGTAGACCACAAGAACTCAACAGTTTTAGCAGAGGAAATTCTCTCTTGATTCTTTCTTGCTAAATCAAATAACAATTCTTCTAATAATTCACTTGATATAAGCCGTAGATTTTGAATTTTATCCAGATGAGATATTGACATAATATGCATTGCTTTTATTTACCAGGAGGTGAAGAAGAGATAACGTTGAAAAATGTAAATAATCCGTTCTAAAATATCTGCATCTTAATGTAAATAAATATTTGTTGCGTAAGAAAGGTGTTTGTGGAAGCGAAATGAAATGACGAGCAGCAGACGATATTTTATGCAGGTCAATAAATTCACGAGTCTCTCCAGATAGAGCGCAGAAAGTCGGCTGCGGAGGGGAATTTTAACGCATGCGCACTGGGTAATAGATTTTGGCTAAGATTCAGTAACTTTGAGATGTAAATAATTCAATAAATTGATATGATAAGAACAATAGTAGCATCTTGTTAAACATGGCATATCTACTAAATGTATTAATATGTGCGTTAGCATATTCTGTCTCCATTTCAAAAGTATAGCGACTTAGTAATTTTATATTTTTATAAATATAACAAAGTATCAGTTAATTAATTCACCATGATAGTGAATATAAATTTGTGTATTATGAGAACAGTGGATTATTTTTTATTTATGGATGTACCAACAAAATATGTAAACAGGGATTAATTTTAAATTACTAATTAATATATAAATTTCTAAATCATTATTGTTCATAAATGCGTAAACTACTATTGCTTATATGCATTTTGCTATGTGTATTAAAGCAGACTTCATAATCCAGCATAAAGCCTCTTTTGACAGCGCTAAATTAAGATTTACCTGCGAACGGCAGCAAATTCTCATTTAAATATTCTAATATCATAAATAATTATTTATCAAATTAGTTTTATTCCAATACTTATTTTTTATGATAATTATAAAAGATAAATCGATTAATTAACTTCTTTCCAAATTTGACTAAGATTTAAGAAATAATACGATTGGGCTCTATCTCGAGAGACTCTAGTAATAGATTTTTCAAACAGCTGAAAATGTTTTATTGATTGAAATAATCTGCGGAATATTTGATTGTTCAAAATTTTTGGAAAGAACCAAATAAGCAATGTTTCCAAAGATTTTAAACGATATTAATGCGATGAATGAGAATAACAGAGCATATTTATGTTAGGAAGTTATATTCTAAATCACTGTATTTTATTTCTGGAATTGTTGTCGTATCTATGAGAAGTGCAAAAAACAAAAAGTCTACAGTCCACCAAAAGTCTTGTTGATGAGATCTGGAGCCCGATGGCTATGGAGGATCTCAATTGCACTATTCATAGGCCTCCGGGAAGGCTGGACTTAAATATTCTGGAATTAAAAATAGGAAATGTCACAGCCATGGTTGTTTTTGTACGCAATTCAAATGAACTTTCATGAAGTATAATTTGTAATTCTAAAATAGTTGCGTATTTTTTTTAACTTAAATTTATATTTCCAAAATTTTAAAGTTGCATCAAAATAAATATGAAAAAAAAAATATTGTTATAAATCTTTACTAACTGCTTTTGACTTCTATGCTACGATGTTCCTATTATTAATGTTATTATAAAATCAAACACACATTGTATTTAAAAATCAAAATTTAGAAAATATATTATTAAGTTGTAAGTATGTTTCTTCGAATGTGTGTGGGGCGCAGGTTATTATAATTTTATTTATACTTTTATATCTATCGTTTTTGATATTTTCTTGTTAATACTATTTGATTTTCTTCAGATACTTCTTGTATTTTGGAAACCATCATTAGTGTTTTATCTATGGGAACTATTCTTATAAAGAAAAAATTTCATCATTATTGTAAGAATATCTTTAAAATGTAAAAATATTAATTTTAATTGCATACTAATATTTATGTGTAATTATTATTAACATAATTTTCATTCATTTTTATTATCAATAAGTTTTTTCTAATTTTCTTTGTTATGAGTAAATAGATTGATTAGTCGTAGAGGTTTGCTCGTACTTTTTTGGCAATGAATGTTTTCAAAATTTGAGACTGTATTTGAAATACTTAGTATGTACACAATTATGACAGTGCTGTTTATCTTTGTTTTAACTCACTACTGTGTTTTAGTTGTCTTTCTACGCTTTGAAATCTTGAGTATTCTTTTATATGATTGAATGAACGTATCATCAGGTATAATTTGAACTTTAAGTAATTTTATTTAAATGAATTAAAATATAAAATTGCGCATATCTAAAAAAGATAAATATTTGTTTTCCGTTAAAAAACTGATAATTGTTATTGAAAATGTAATCTCTCTCTTGTGTGTTACATAGGTTTTTAAATATATTATAATTTTGCTTATTTAGGAAAGATAATGAAGTATAAGCCAACAGCTCTTTTGTCCTAGATGTTATTTATTTTATTTAAAGGAAGCTGTACTGCTGAGTTAGGTTGATTTATAATTTAGATCAGAGATTCTCAGTGCCGGATAACTCTTAAAGTGTGCCGCGAAATTTTAAAAATGTATATAGTAAAAATTTTAATGATATTTTTTTATTACGAGTAAAGTTTATTTCAATTAAAGAAAAGAACACTGTAAGAGAAAACTTGTTTTTACAGTTAAGAAATATTTTTTCCTTCGATAACTGTGGACTTCCCTAAAATTGTTGTTCCACGTCAAGAAATTTCAAATAATATCAGCATCTGCAACTACAATTGTTAATATCTCATTTGCTCAAATTCAGAGATTTTCAGCATTAACCAACATAAAAACGAAAAAAAGATATAGATAAAAAACGATGAGAGTACTATTGCCATTTTTATCAACAAATATATATGAAATTATCAAAAAATATCAAGTTTAAATTTCTCATTAAAAATCTTCTTATTATTACATTGTAATTATTAATAATAATGAGTTCATAAAAGTACTATTGTTTTTGTAGTACATATTATGTTACTGTAGTGATGTCACACTATTGTAATGATGCCATCGAGTGTGTGCACTCAGTGGTTTTTTATTTCCCTCCAGTTGGCATATAACAGAAGATTAATTCTTCGTAATTCGACTTTTGTAATCATACGATTTTGTAAGACGATATTCTAAAGTTTTTGTTCGACATTATACTCTGGAAAATAAACATTATTATTTGTCAGAAGTCTCAAATTCATTGTATAAAAGAACACACGCAACACTGGAACTTCTACGTTACCTTATTTTTCAGTCAAAATTATTATCATTAACTATTTTACACAGAGCCTTATAGGCAAGTAAACGGCTTCTATAATAATCTTTTTCTTTGTGTGCTCCGACAAACATGGTTGAGAATCATTGTTTTAGGTATTAGATATCCTTAGCAAATTATTTCACTGGAAAAGAAACATTTTTTTTATAGAAATTAAAAATTTTTGAGATTTTTATCAAAGCATACATATTTACACATTTAAAAAATGAAAGGGAAAAAACATAAATTTTTTTATACTATAATTTTTACGTATATAACACTGCGTTTCTATCATAATAAGTTGTTTTTCTCTAATATCACCACTCGTTAAGCATTTACCGATAGCGACGAGTAGTTTTTATGCTCGTCTCATGGTTATAAGCGTTTATACTCTACAATTGAGGTATCTATTCCATTCAGTACAAAAAAAGTATAATTGTAGTCCACATTCAACTTGCGGCCTATTTATGTGAAGAATCTATTATTGTTGTTGTTATTTATGATGCTTGGCAAAGCCAAGCTCACCCGTCGGTGAATGAAAGAGCGTCTTCTGTTTTTGAACAGAGCACCCACATACTAGGGTGAAAGTACGACTTTGGCTCAAAGAAGACAACACCATTCCAATTTACAGATAAGAAGCCAAGGAAGACCCACGTTCTGGCTCCTATATCAGCCTGACATATATTATTTGGAAAGGGTATATGGAGGGCATTACTACCAGACATATTTTATGTGACCCATTCACCATTAGTGAACAGGAGGATTCGAACTCACTACCTTTCGGTAACGAGAACGACGCCCTAACCAACCAGGCCACCACGGCCCCTTAAAAATGCAATTTTAAGATAATTATATAAATTGTAATGTTATCTATGAAGTCCAATGGCCTAGGGATAACGTTTCGCGTTTAAAGCACGCGGGTCCGATACTCTATCCTCGGCCTGGAAAGGTCGATAAAAACGTGGGTCAATAAAACTGAGTACCAAGCATGCTTGCCAATTAAACACTCATATGTTGGCGTCAGGCTGACCACCAAACTAGGACATCTTCCCCGGGGCCTCGGTCAAGAAACAGATATGGGCGCTGTAGGACTCCCGACGGACTGTCGTTCCACAGAATTTTATTTAGTTTAGATGTTATCTATTCCCTCCTCCAAATGTTCTGATGTCCAAAAAATTTTAAGTAATTTTTTTTTGCTTCTGAATTCAGAAATTCACTGACTTATACTTCTATTTTATTTTGATCTTTATTAGTTTTTATTCTGAATAGATTTTAAACTCTTTTTTAAAAGCATAACGAATTTGTAGTTTTTAAAATAGTTTTTTAATAATGTTATTTGCAATCCTATATCGAAATTTTTGCATGGCATTTTTGATTTTAATAAATATTCTAAGCAAAATGTTGTTTTCGTGTTCACGTATTCATAAAAATAACTACTATAGATCACCGAAGGTGGCAACAACCGCTACTGATAAATCCAGAGCGTCTTGGATTTCGAGAATAGCTTTACTTTGTCCATAAGTAGTACTAAATCAAGCATTATTGAGCTCTAGAGGAGAAAAATGGGCCCTCAATTATCTAAACACGATCAACTCCATTTAAAACAAAAAATAGGATTAATTATTAAAATCAAAGCAATATAAATACTGCTGATGCTAAATCTGCAGAAAACTTGAGGATTTGCATTGTCGTTCAACTTCTATGCTATATCAACAAATTACACTACTGGCCATTAAAATTGCTACACTAAGAAGGTGATATGCTACAGACGGGAAATTTATACGAAAGGAAGAAGGTGCTGTGATATGCAAATGATTAGCTTTTCAGCGCATTCAGACAAAGCAGGCGCCAGTAGCGACACCTACATTGTGTTTAAATGAGGAAATTGTTCAGCCGGTTCCTCATACACAAATTGCATTTGAACGTTGTTGCCTGGTGAAAAGTTGTTGTGATGCCTCGTGTAAGAAGGAGAAATGCGTACCAGCACGTTTCTGACTTTGATAAAGGTCGAATTGTAGCGTATCGGGGTTGTGGTTTATCTTATCGCAGTATTGCTGCTCGCGTCGGTCTAGATCCAATGACTGTTAGCAGAATGTAGAATCGATGGGTTCAGGACGGTAATACGGAACGCCATGCAGAATCTCAACAGCCACCTATCACTAGCAGCCGAGAAGACAGGCATATTATCCGCATAGCCGTAATGGATCATGCAACCACGTCACGAGCCGTGAGTCAAGAAACGGGGTCGTTTGGAAGACAACAAGTGTCTGCACGAACAGTTAAACGACGTTTGCAGCAGCATGGACTCTCAGCTCGGAGACCATGGCTGCGGCTTCCCTTGACGCTGCGTCATAGACAAGAGCGCCTTCAATGGTGTGATCAACGACGAACCTGGGCGCACGAATGGCGAGACGTCATCTTTTCAGATTAATCCAGGTTCTGTGTACAGCATCATGATGGTCGCATCCGTGTTTGGCGGCATCGTGGTGAACGCACACTGGTAGCATGCATTCGTCATCGTCATACTGGCCCATCACCTGGCGTGACGGTACGGGGTGCCATTGTATGGATACACGTCTCAGTCACCTCTTGTTCGCATTGACGGTGCTTTGAACAGTGCACGTTACATTTCTGGTGTGTTACGACCCGTGGCTCTACCCTTTATTCGAGCCCTGCGAAACCCTACGTTTCAGCAGGATAATGCCCGACCGCATGTTGCCGGTATTGTACGGACCTTCCTTGATACGGAACATGTTCAGCTGTTGTCCTGGCCAGCATGTTCTCCAGATCTTTCACCAATAGAAAACGTCTTGTCAATGGTTGACTGGCTCGTCACCAAACGCCAGTCACTACGGTTGATGAACTGTGGCATCGTGTTGAAGCTGCATGGGCATCTGCACCTGTACATACAATCCAATCTCTGTTTGACTCAATGCCCAGGCGTATAACTGCTGTTATTACTGCCAGAGGTGGTTGTTCTGGGTACTGATTTCTCAGGATCTATTCAGCCAAATTTTTTGAAAATTTAATCACTTGTTATTTCTAGTATAATATATTTATCCAATAAATATCATTTTGTTATCCGCATTTCTTCCTGGTGTAGCAATTTTAATGGCCAGTAGTGTAATTCAATCTTTTCATTGTATTAAAAATATCTCCAGCTTGAACGCAAAGCTAACTTTTAAATACCTTTAACAATAGTCGTTATGCAAAAGCTTAGTAAATAACTTTTATTATCCATTGAGAGACATAAGAGATTTATTTCTAGCATTTAAATATGAAAAAAGTCTGAAAGAGTTTTTTACATAAGACGTTTTGTATATTTATAAATAATTCAGTGACCAATCAGATACATTTTTGTGGGCTTCTAGCTTTTGAGTAAAATTTACGATTTAGAATAATGAGGATATTTCCTATTTATGTAGTTTTGTCCAAATTGTTGTCCTGCAATGCGAAATAAGGAATCTCATATAGGTCAGTTAAAAAAGAAACCGAATAAGATGTAGAATCCCTGAAATTTCCCTTTATTAAAGAAGTTATACAGGCGAGACCATTTTCGTTCACTTCCAATGCATATCTGCGGCTTATTTAAAGAAGTGTCTGTGCACCAGGTATTTTACACGCATCTAGTTCGGACAAGAGCTTCACCAGTTGAGTGAAAGCTGCTAAGTCTTCGTAAGCAAGGATCCTATAAAAGACTCCCCAATACTTGATTTGCTACTCTGAAGAGCAACATTTCACTTGGAGGAAATTGCGACTATGAACTATATAACGCTTTAGTAAACACGATGAATCTTAAGCTAATTCGAGCTCACTACCTTAAAATAATGAGAACAACGTTCTAACCAAGCAGGCCACTGTGGCCTCAATTGGAATAAGTGTAAAATGCAAACTCTGCAGTGGACAGTAAAAGCATTGTATTTTCAAGAATAGGGGGGAAAAATAGAAAAAAAAAAACGATCGAATTGCGGGAAGGAGATTTCCAACAGCATAGGTATGTCTTTGTTTCCAACTGTCAAGAAAAAGCAAGTGGAGTTTTGTAGTGGAACGTTGCATCGTTTAAATGGGCTATATAGCTGCAAAAGCAAGTTTACAATTAGTCCAAATCATTATTAATTAGTTATTAAATTACTTACAGACGTAATCAAAATATTTAAATGAGACGTTGCTTACAGTTTAAGTTAATCAATGACTGCTACCCGGATATAAATTTAATTCCATTCTGTTGAGTATTTTCAATTCAACCCCAGCCGAAAACTCAACTGCCAAGCGGAATAAGGATTTTGCTTTGAAGAAAATAAAGATAAGTAAGATGTATAAAGTATATGATTAAACAGGAAAATTATTGTAGAAGGAAACATGCAAGTTTAAAAATTTCGTTAAATAAAACACTTTAATTTCTAATTACGTAAGTTAACACAACATTTTTAACAATAATCAAATTCTTTTAAAATTCTGCATTGAATAGTAACTATCATATTTTTTATGGTAATTATCATGGTAAATAATTTGCATAATTAAGTTAATACTTTATTGAATTACTCCTTCTGGTTATTTGAAGTTTATTTAATAACCAACTTTTAAAACAAGTGCATAGAATATATGAATTTATAAAATCTTGTGAATTTTTTTTATTTAAACCGACTGCAAGGTTAGTAATTGGAAAAGAAATCTGTTGGGGTGGCATGACCTTTTTCTTAAGAGTTCGCTGCTGACATAAAACTATCAAGACTTAATGATCGTGTTTCTTTGATCTTGATGTTTTCAGGATGTATTTCAGGCGGGGTGACATAGCGATAAGCAGGCTTCCTGTTCCGATCACACGTCATCAAATACTTCCTCCCATTGGTAGGAAGTGGGACTATTTCAATGGCACACAGTCTCCAGACTTGGACAGAAATGGCAATTGCTGCAGTTCTGCCCATCTTGTTGCTGGCCCCAGCGATCACCGGAGGTAAGGTGCCTGCAATCAGTAATTTTTAGCCCCCACTTGATTTATTCCTACTTTGTTTTATTCCTTTTCAAAGCATCGGGTTATGAGTATTATCGTTGCTTTGAGCATTTCCGATCAGGAAGTTCTCTGAACCATTGTTGTAATGCTCTTTCTAATTCTAGTCAAAGCCTCTCTTCAGAACTTACTGACACAGAGCATTCTCTTTCTGTTGAAGAATTGTATTTATATTTATAGATTCAGAATCCGTATTGTGGTATTTCTTCGAATAAAATTCAAGTTATTAGCTCTGCCAGAGAAAATTTCAAACAACCCAGTTTGCTTCTACATGAGAACCATTGTTTAATCCCTTAAGGCATTTGCCCGTGTCTGACACGGGTGAATGTCATTGCCACATGCTTGTCCCACACGGGCGCTTTTGTTATTTCTAATGCCCGTCTCAGACCCGTTCCAGTAAAACTAGATAGGCTAAATTATATACCATCTATATTAATATTAAATTATAATTAAACTTTTAACATAGATGGCATATGAATAATTTTTGGAAGTTTTTTCGAAAAAAACTCGTGCTTTAAGGGGTTAATAAATATTTTTTTATCGCTCCTTATGGAGAACATTTTAATTTCTTAATTCTATAAAAAATTATAATATTTTTAAAAATGATTTTATATAAAAGAATAATTCTTTCATATCATATATGTATTACTTATTTTGCATAAATTTGTTTCATTCTATGAATAATCAAATGTTTTCGAAATAAAAATAAATAAATGAAAATTTCAAAGCAGTTATCAAGGTTAACACTATAATGTTTAATGAATAACATTTAAATTGATTAGTTTTTACATATTTTTTATTTTATTAAATAATTTTTTAATAATTATGGATATATTTTTGTATTTGAACTGAATTTAAACTAAGAAATATAAAGAATAGAATTTTTATGTTAATTCTAAATATTTCTGTAATTTGTATAATTAAACTTATGTTCCATATATTATAATTCTTGAACATATTTATGAATATAAGATATGGAATTATTGCTTAGCGACAAGGAAGCTTATATGTTTTCTTAATCTGCTGTTTTATTTCCGTTTAAAAGTGAGAGTTTAGTGTTTATTATCTAAAAATCTCTCATGATCTTCTAATTAACATTGTGATATCTGATAAATTACAATAATTTATTAAATTATTATGAAAGTTTGATAAATTTTGATATTAAATTATTTTGTTTTCTCATGTTTTGAATTTAATGTTAAAATTTTTTTTATTTCATTGATTACTTTAATTAATCAAACTATTGAAGCTGAATGTTTTCATTAAAATAATTGGAAATATTCAAAAATTAAGCATTACAAAATCAATTAATATAGCAAATTTAGAATAAAATGTAACAAGTAGTGTGCGCATTATTCTACCTATCTTACGGCCGTATTCACCAACCAGAGTTAAACGAGGTTTCAGGGTAAAGGGCGAGTTAAGTCATGAAACGTTATTCACCACGACCAAAACAGCGATTAACTCGCCTATATGTAACCCTAGAATAACCCAACGATTTCGGTGTGTTAGCGCCGAGTCAGCAAACAATGGCGGACTTAAGCGATATGTTTGTTGACATTGAAGTGCAAGATTGCTAACCAATCAGAAGCCGTCTTACATGCCGTGTTCGGTTAACTCCAAAGTTGTTTTACACGGAAATTTCCCCGCTTCGTGAATAAGAATCGGTGAGTCATGCTAGAGTTGAGTTATATCCGAGATAGGCTACACTCAAGTTAACCCGTCCTGAGAAATTTCAGAATTAATAATTTGCTTGCGAATTGCTTAAAAGTATTGCAACACTGACTTCATTTCTTATTGCAATTTATTACACGGGAAGTCATCTATGCAGAGGATTATTCATATTTTGCACTTAAGATATTTATTTGCTGAATTAATTCAATGTGTGCACATCGTTGTTGATGTATGTCATCCAATCAGTTTACGTTGCTTACCAATAGTCTTCCTTCTATACATTGTTTGTATATGAACAGGCTTTTCATTCCCATCGAGGCTACAAAGAGAAGTTCCATTGTTGCCCAACTGAAGTCAAACATTTCAGTGCTTCTCTCATGAACAACTCCTCATGCACGCACCAGACATTTTAATCATGTACTCACAAGTCAAGTGCATAGGCATGGTGATCTTCGGATAGGTAAGGTATCGAACCATGAACATTCATACTCGAGAAGACGAAACCTGTTTCCTTTAGGATACCCAATACCTAGTTACAGAAATCCATTTTAGTGGGCTCACCGTGGGCTCTTCCTAGCATAAGATTCCGGGTTCGAACTCAATTACGCGCATCTTCTCTACAAGCACGTCTGTCAGGAGTTTTCCGTGTTTCTTCCCTTGCGACGCGTGAAAAGTCTTCCCGGAACCTTACAATGGACTTAGGCTCTCCACTATGCAAAGCTATTTTATGGATGCACTTTTCGTATTGAAAGTCCATTTTTTTAGGTTCTTAATTATTGACATATCTGTTGTGACACTTGGCGAAACCAAGCCCCGACCGTCAGGGACTGGGTGAATGAAGTCACCAAAGGAGCGACTTTTTTTGAACTAGAGCACCCTCGTACAAAGGTGGAAGTATGACTTTGGCTCATAGATGGCAGCATCATAAGGTTTTTCAATTTAGAGATTGAAGCCAGAGAAGACCCATAACTTGGCTCCAACTACCCCCAGAGGTATCCGTTTGGAATGGGAACATGGGGGACATTGAGACACGACATATTTTATGTGCCCCAGTCACCGAAGACGGATCTTCGGCTAAGCCGGGATTCGAACTCAGTACCGTCTGGTAACGAGAACGACACCCTAACCAGCCTGGCAACCACGACCCGCACTGACATATTTGCATAACTAAACCGATTTTAGAAACAGGAAAAATTCTATAATTGTAATATAATTTTTTCTCTTGAAGTTAAGCAATCATTTCTAAGCTATCTCAAGAAATCTTTACATTTAGTAACCCAGTTCTGTTTCATCTAAACACTGCCTCTAACTAAAATAGCTTTCGTTGCTCAATCTTTAAATGCAATCTTAACATGGATTTTTTTTTTCAGCTCTGTTCTGCCATCAGGTTTTTTACTTCAGTTACGAGAAGGAGTGCTTCCGAATTGTGAATGCGAAGCTGGAAAGCTCTTCGGCGGATCTCCTCTGTCTGCTGAGTGGGGGGCGGTTGGCAGCCATCACCTCACAAGAGCAGCTGCAGTTCTTAACCACCAAGCTGTCCACGAGTACGTATATTTTGCTTCTGTCTCTCAGAGCTGCCGTCAATGACAAGCTGCATTTTTAAATACACGAAAGTGCTCAGAACAAACAAGATTTGGATGTCTGTCACATAGTAAGTTGATTAGACATCCAACATTGTACTTTAGTCACTATTATCTCTCAGTTCGTTCTTTCAATAGCCTTGACAGAAGGGCTTTGTTTATTTCCATTGCAAAAGGAAACTTAGTTTTAAACTGTAATAGCAAGATAAACCCGCCAGATACCACGCTCATATATTAGAAAAGAGAATGTACATAAGGCTTTCGAGTTATTTGCAAAATTATAATATTGTCGTTTTCTTAAATTTATTCAAAACGAATTTTGGCATCACGAAATGAAGTTTAATGGTGCAAAAAAAAAAAAAAAAAAAAAAAAAAAGTATGAGACGAATGAGGGTGAGAAACTTGATAATTCTCTTTAATGGTGAAGTTATTAAAAGTCGTGACTTTTTTCATCCGCGTTCCAATGAATTTTCGATTGGCGGCGTGTTCCAAAGTTCGAAAACACCATCATTATGAAGGGCAAAACAATATAAAAAATGCAATGAAATCTATTTTTTAAAGATAATATTGTGGAAAGGAAGTGGGGGAACCGATGCTGTATACATTTTTTCTTTATTCCTAGTAATTATACATAGCTGAGTTTTAAACGGGAGTTTGAAAAAAAAATAACCCCCTTCACGCTTCCTTCTTGAAGCGAGTAAAGTTCCTGAGAGGACGTTGCAACGTTTAAATTGATTATATAGCGGTATAAACATTTTTACAAGCTGTTTAAATTAATGTTTTAGTCTCGTTTTAAAGTAATGCCAATCGCTGTGCAATCAAACTATCGAAATGAATCATAATTTTTATTTTAAGTGAGAGACTGTCATCCACATTTTCTGTTAGGCAGACTAACAAAATAAAGATTTTATTGAGATACTTTTAATTTCAATATCTTGAATTATACATGGCTAATTGTTATCCAATACTTATATTATTACCTGAGTCCAGGTAGAGTTGAATTTAATCAAGAGCTTTTTTCACATGAGAGAACAGCTCTCAGGAAAAGGCCTCTTTTTGTGTATAGTAAGTAAAAGCTGAATAAGATAAATTTCTAAAATTAATTATTAATCAATTAAGAGTGAGAATTCACATAATTTCTTGATTCAGTTTTTTTCCAAAAGGCCTAAAAATAAATATTATATTAATTATGAAGTGATTTCGCTTAGGCACGGCTTACTGTTTACATAACTTTTCAATATTTTATTAAATAAGATAGTATTCACTTTTTAAAAAATTAAAAGGCTTAAAATATAAAAATTTCTGAAATTGTTATCTATCTTTCCTGACCAATTCTAGCTTTCTTGCCATGCTGTCGGATTTACCAGATTTCATAGTTGTTTGTCGTGTCCTCTCCTTTCGTCTATATTTATCCAAATCATAATTTTTAGACAAAACTTGATATTTTTCATGGAAGCAAAGCCACACTAATGGGGGAACATATTTTATATAGTTTTAGAATTTAAGCTATAGCAGTTTTTTAATTACTAACTTTCTTCGAAAAGCCGTTTATCATAATTATAAATCAATAGTAATGATTATATAGGCAACACTGCGTGCCAAAGAATTATTGATAAAAAGTATCAGCCATGGATTTAGCTTAAATGATACACGCTCCAACTGATGCTGGGCTTCGTTCTCCGAAGGTAATCAAAGATCAGTCCTGTTTACTGAAGGCGTCAGTAGGTCGTGGTTGCAATGTCCTCCAAGTGAAAAGATACCTAGAGGGTCGAGTATTGGATGCCATCTGTTGGATACCTACTTTTAAATGACCTCCACCTAACTAACAGAGCCAACTCTATGATAGAAACAAAGAAATATGCTGGTACACTTGATGTTAAATAAAATTTATTATTCATTTCTAGACATTGTTTTGTAAACATAAATTACTATTTTAGGGGAAGAGACAACTTTGTGGGTCAACACCAGGGCACTCGATCAATCCCCACAATGGCCAAATTTTCCTTGGGTTGCGGAGAGCTTAAAAGATGCAGACATTTCTTCGCATCCTTGCGCATATTTTAATACTCAGGTGAATATAATATTTATTTTCAAATTTTATTCATGGATCCTACAATGTGAAAAATAAATATAATCGCAAAAGTAAAATAGAATATAAATATTGTAACAGAATTTTGTGAGAATTCGGTTAAAAGTGAAAAAAAAGAGGTGTTTATAATGTACTCAAATAAAGGAAAATATTCCTATCGAACTTTATTCATTTGATTGCATAATTCACTTTGAATAATAAGAATTTATTGTCCCGTTGACTTTTTCCGACAAAAAGAATATATGTTGCAATTTAGTAAGAAGTATAGTAATTTAGTGACTACACTCCATCATAAGCTCATGTGTTGCTTTTCTTATCAGTTCATGCAAGTTTCAAATTTATGATTAATTTTTCTATAACGCAGTAAATAAAAAAAATTATACTTTAAATTTGACCATTTAAACTTAAAACAAGCGTATGTTCTGCAATAAAAAATATAAAATGTGAGCTTGTGCAGTTGGTCAAGCAGCTGTTACGACTTTCAGTTAAAAGAAAATGTGATTAGCATCAATCAGGCTTCTTAAAACGAGCCTTATTTATTAAATATAAGATTTTCTTGAGCAAAAAGCCGAAAATAAAGAAAAATGGTGAATTGTTAGATATGACTAAATTTAACCAATTTCGTATCTTCATAACTATTTTATATTAAAAAAATAACAATAGAAAGTTCTAACACACAACCATTATTTATTTTATTTTCTCCGTATTCTAAGAAACCAAGAACATCGTTTGCAATCACATTCTTGTAACTAAGCAACCGACACGTCGCCAATCACTTAAGGTTAAGTATTAATTTAGAAAAACTTAAAACTCAAATGATTTATAGTAAAATACAACATTAATATCCCCTTTAAACTAAACTCTGTGGCACGACAGTCTTTCTAAGTGCCCATATCTATTTTATTGACTGAGGACTCTGAGTTGCTGGGTCCCGTTGCGACTTTACAAACCCTCAACGTTACAGAATCTTGGCGAGAGAGGAACAGTGCCAAAACTAGTTGGAGCATAATTAAAACTCGCGTATGCACAGCCACATTGCTTATGTTGAAAATTTGTCATTTTTACCTTGTGTGTTTACAAATGAATTATTATAATACACTACTGGCCATTAAAATTGCTACACCAAGAAGGCGACATGCTAAAAACGTGAAATTTATACGAAAGGAAGAAAATGCTGTGATATGCAAATGATTAGCTTTTCAGCGCATTCAGACAAAGCAGGCGCCAATAGCGACACCTAAATTGTGTTTAAATGAGGAAATTGTTCAGCCGGTTCCTCACACACAAATTGCATTTGAACGTTGTTGCCTGGTGAAAAGTTGTTGTGATGCCTCGTGTAAGAAGGAGAAAAGCGTACCAGCACGTTTCTGGCTTTGATAAAGGTTGAATTGTAGCTTACCAGGATTGCTGTTTATCTTATCGCAGTAATGCTGCTCGCGTCGGTCGAGATCCAATGACTGTTAGCAGAATATGGAATCGATGGGTTCAGGACGGTAATACGGAACGCCATGAGGGATCTCAACGGCCACCTATCACTAGCAGCCGAGAAGACAGGCATATTATCCGCATGGCCGTAATGGATCGTGCAACCACTTCATGAGCCGCGAGTCGAGAAACGGGGTCGTTTAAAAGACAACAAGTGTCTGCACCAACAGTTCGACGACGTTTGCAGCAGCTTGGACTCTCAGTTCGGAGACCATGTTTGCGGCTTTCCTCGAGGCTGCATCATTAACAATATCACTCTAATGGTGTGATCAACGACGAATCTGGACGCACGAATGGCGAGACGTCATCTTTTCAAATGAATCCAGGTTCTGTGTACAGCATCATGATGGTCGCATCCGTGTTTGGCGGCATCGTGGTGAACGCACACTGGTAGCGTGCATTCGTCATCGTCATACTGGCCCATCACCTGGCGTGACGGTATGGGGTGCCATTGGATACACGTCTCGGTCACCTCTTGTTCGTATTGACGGTGCTTTGAACAGTGCACGTTACATTTCTGGTGTGTTACGACCCGTGGCTCTACCCTTTATTCGAGCCCTGCGAAACCCTACGTTTCAGCAGGATAATGCCCGACCGCATGTTGCCGGTATTGTACGGACCTTCCTTGATACGGAACATGTTCAGCTGTTGTCCTGCCCAGCACGTTCTCCAGATCTTTCACCAATAGAAAACGTCTGGTCAATGGTTGCCGAGCGACTGGCTCGTCACCAAACGCCAGTCAGTACAGTTGATGAACTGTGGCATCGTGTTGAAGCTGCATGGGCATCTGTACCTGTACATGCAATCCAATCTCTGTTTGACTCAATGCCCAGACGTATAAATGCTGTTATTACTCGCAGAGGTGGTTGCTCTGGGTACTGATTTCTCAGGATCTATTCAGCCAAATTTTTTGAAAATTTAATCACTTGTTATTTCTAGTATAATATATTTGTCCAATAAATATCATTTTATTATCTGCATTTCTTCCTGGTGTAGCAGTTTTAATGGCCAGTAGTTTATGTTGAATATTGTTATATGAGTTTATAACAATAATTGTATAAAAGTGCGTACCACTAAGATTTTCTAAAACATTCTTATAAAAAGTATTTAAGATTATTGCTTAGTTTTTGGTTTAAGTTTTATGCATAGATCTATATTAATAAAGTTGATGATATCTTTTATCACAGACAAAGTTGCTGAATTTTAAAAAAAATATAAGTCATCATTGAGTTTAAAATACAATATCGAAAATATTTCACTTTAAAATTATATTTATGATATTTAACACAATAGCATTTACCAAGTATTTTAATATTTTAAAGGTAATATTTTTTTTACTGTGTTATCAGTCTATTTAAAACTAATTTCATTGCCCTTTTAATTAACATTAATAAGTGTTTAATCGTAATGTTTTCATAGCATTTCAATTTTCAATGCTATTATATTATGCACTGTGTGTGTGTGTGTGTGAATAAGTTTCTTTTACTAAAATGTTTTTTCATTCATAAATATTTATATAAAAATATTGTTAATCAGGTCTTTTTGAGTTCATAAAAAAATCATGCATAAGTAAGAAAAAAAATATATAAATAAATGAGAAACAAAAGTGGAACTTTCAAAAATTTGTTAAGCGCCTGAGATTTTTCGCGAATAAAACTTTACGCCAACTAGTTTTGGCAATATCGTCTCTCGTCAAGATTTTCTAACGTTGAGGATTTGTAAAGTCGCGTCCCTGTCAGCCTAAATCTCCACATTCATCTGGTTTCGTCGGACCAGATGGGAGATTAGAAACAACTTCAAACGAGGCGAAAACTTTTGTCGTCAGACCTCAGGATTTGAAACTTCTTTTGTTAAAAATAATCAATGTATAGAAAATGGCAGACCAGATCGGCGATTAGAAACTTAAAAAGAGGCGGAATTTTTCGTCACCAAAGCTATAGATTAGACATTTCTTATGTTAAGAATGATTTGATAAGACAATTCTTAAATCTCAGTAATTGTAGTTTTCAGGTACTTATGAAATTATCCTCAACATTTAACAACTTTCTTTTTGGCAAAAATTGTTGAGGCGATAGTACATAAGTACCGAAAATTTATTGAGGCTATAAACCAGGAAGAATAATGCAGTACACTTCTATACTAATACACCTGTTTATAATGTCTGTGTTGGGTTCAGTTAGAGTAATGTTTATTTTGGAATAACGTAGGCGCTATAAATTGTCAAATTTTATTTTATTAACATATTATAATTATAAAATAAATACTAATGCTATAAAAAATAATATCTGAAAAAATATTAAAAAGTGAAAAAGAAAACTTATATTACATATAGAGAGATATGTACATTTTGTACAAATGTTTTATTCGCATGAAGCATCATTTTCATCAACGGTAAATGTATTACTGATATATCTGGAGTTGCAAAATCAATTTTTCACTGTGATTTTATGTGATATTCAGGGTTCTCTAGTAAAATTACTTTTTAATTTACTTATTTAGACTTTTATAAGGTAAGGGCGATGTTAATGAAATATTTCAAAAGAAGGGTGAGCCGAGAGCTAAAGTTATGAATCAGAGGAAGGCTGCACCTCACGAAAACGACTACATTGCAACTTGAAAAAGGTACAAACTGTACCATAGACACATCAATAAATATGAATTAAATAAAATGACAATTTTATCAATTTATTTACTCTGCTAATTTTTTATATCATCTATAAATGCAATCGCATTTCATTTAAAAAAAGTTCAATGAGACACATGTACCCCATTGTCTTAGTAATAGGACACTGCTCTTCAGAGCAAAAGGTACTGAGTTCTATTGTAGCTTCTGTGGGTGCATCCACGGTCGGTTTTACATTCTGAAAGCCTGTCGGTTTATTTGTCGTTCAAAGATCACTTTTTGCAGTCACGTGCTAATTAGACCGGTTAAAAGTGGATTCCAAACCCCTACAAACACCTAACGTCAAGGTGGGATTTCAACCCAGTAATTTTGAACCGGAGGCAAAATCGCGAATCATTCGGTTACCAGCTTGGCGCAGATAAGTGCTTGGGGGTTTTCTTTCTTGTGACACGTGAATGGAGTTCTCAGTCAATAAAAATTCCTCCTGGAAAGCAATTACGTTGTAGATATTAAAATGTCTTACAACTGGTTTAGGATGTTAACTATTCCACAAGGTGGTGTTGAAATGTAACCAAACTGTTCTACATTTTTTTTTAAAAAACTATGAATGCGGCTGCTTATTGAAATTCTCACCTCAGCCTGCAAGAAGTTGATGCTATATAATTGACGACATTAGTGTGACGTCATATCCACTACTGTTTCCAAACAAATACAATGTAAACATTTGTTTAATATTGTATTTAAGAGTGCCTTCTTGACAAACTTGGAGATTTTTGTTCGGCTATCGATTTTATTGGTGATTTTTGTTGGCACAGAACAATAAATTGTTCTGTTGCAACCAGAATACGATTGGAAATAAGCCCAGCTTGGTGATTAACTGTGACTACAATTTGGCGAGATTCAAAGGTTAAGCAAACAAAAGGTTAAAAGTTTTAGCAAATACGTTATCCTTAAATAATGAATATCAATTTCAAAAATAACAATTTAAAAATCTATTACCGAAGTCTATGGCAGTTTCAATGATAAATGGCGCTTAACAGCAAATGTTTGGAAACAGTTGCTGGAAATGACGTCACAACTAATGTCGTCTATTTGTATCTATAATTACTCTAATTGAGTTTTATGAAAGAAAAACTTTCCTCGCTAATATAGGTCGACCTAAATATAGAGAGCATCTTCTTACTCATTTTCTCATGGAAATGTTTCAGTTGTCAATAATTTGTAAAAGTCTATTAATGGCATTGAATTAAACGTTTCATTCCATAGAGAACGAATTGAATGTAAACACACTTTCTCTTGACACCGCGTTGAAATGTCAAAAGAAAGCGAGTCTGTTCTTTCTCCTTTCAAAATAAAGGAGGAAATTTGGACCAGTGTGTCTTGGAACGCCCTATTCTCGATTTAACCTTCACTGATGATTAAAGGACATGTGAACTACAATGGGTTGCCATGTCACCCAAATAAAATAATACTTCTGGGGCCTTATGTTTCATCCCTATCCTGAAATTACAGTGGCTCAATGCCATTCGAAAGAACACAAATTGTGGTTGCCTTGCTACATGAAATGCCCTCAATTCTTCCTCTTGTTGTGTAAAAAAGCGAAATATTTCTAATGGCCGGGGATTGAGAAAAAATGTTTATTTTATTCTTAGGTTTTCAATACAATAATCCAAAGCTGTTAAAAGGAAAGGAATTGTCCCCGCAAGTGGTTGAGAACTATATTTAATAGAAGAAAGAAAAGAGATGCCCCAATTTGCTTTTCAATTTTTTTTTGTATCTTATACTATTTTGTTTTAAGGAAAAAATACATCTTTCAAACCTTAAATATGCATTTTTTTCACAATTGTTAATGACAATACGCAGAATGCATATTTTGAGTCAACCTTATGTGTTTTTGATATTCGATTATGTTTTTATTGAGCTTCATTTGCCACTTAGAAAAAATTGTTGTTCTCGTGGCTTTTAGAAAAGAGCTCATTTCAGATAGATTAGGCTTAGTGTGAATCTAATATTGTAGAACAATACTTGGAAGCACGTTAAATAATTATTATTATTAATTATTTCTAGGAATTTAATAGAATTGAATATTTATTATGTTTTTTAATCACTCTGTACATATCTGGAGATTTTGTCTTTCCAGAGTGGGCTGATAGAAGAAGCTGAGAACTGCAATGAACTACGCAACGCAATATGTCAGCGCAACGCCACTCATTTTGATCCTACAGAAAATTGCCATTTAGGAGTATCAGAGGTATTTTCTTATGATCCCTGTAAAAAATGTATCATTGAATGTTGCGATTTACTGCCAAATGTTTCAATTTAGTATTTTTTTTTCATTTACTTATGTATTGCTTTACTAAAACCTTTAACTCATGTTTATGTTTTTGTATGGGCATGTTACAGAAAAGCGTTATCATAAATTTTGAACTATATGCGTGGAAAGTGAAAATTTTAAGACTGAGATTACGTAATAGGCTCGGCAGTCACAACATCCTTTCAACAATTTTTTTTAACTAACGTTAATTGGGGTTAAATAAAACAAGGCGATGATATCTGCAGCATTTATTGATAAATGTTTTTGACGACAGGATAACAAAGAAGTATTCATTATAATCAGTTTTCAAACTCATCATTTCATTAATGTATTTATCACTTTATATTTATAGACAGTAATAAATAAGCTATGCAAACATTTTAACAATATTGCAGAAAATATTTAAAGGCATTTTATTGTGTATCTCCTTAATTCTTAACTAATTGTTTTTATCATCCAATTCTAGCATCTGTTTCATAAATTAGCAATTTTCTGTTTAATTTTCTTATCATGTCAAGAATAATATAAATCTTATTATCTATAACATCTTTCTTAGAATGCTTTAACATTCTAAGTTTCCTTCAAAATGAAATGAAGAAAGATGTAGAAAGAGGTGAAAATAAAATAAAGTTGCTGACATTGTTAAAAAGAGAGAAGCTTGTTATATTACTTTTTGCTACCCTTTTACTTGAGGATAAAGCCTTGTTATTTTGTAACCTTTGGAATCCTTGCAGGTATTATTTTTAAATGAACTTTCATTCATATCAAGATATTTTGTATATATGCGTGTTTTAATTTTAAAAATTATGCAATTTATAACTATCAAAGATTATTTGGTCACAATTAGAAACTTTAAAAGTAAAAAAAATTTAGTTAAAAACTACACGTAATAACTCTAAAAATACCGCAGTTTAAAAACTTTTGAGTACCACGATTTAAAAATATTTGAATTAGAGAAGTAAATAAGCCCAAATTAAAATAAAGGCTTGCCTATTTAATTAGGAAGAAATTATTATTTATTGTTCTTCAAATCAGTTGTCAATTTTTAAAATACCACTTAACCGCAAAGAAAGGCAGATATGCATATCACAAAAGATTGTATAAAAAACATTTCACGGTATTTATTTTGAAGAATTTTCCTCCAGAATATTTAACTATTTGAAGTCTTTCCATAAGGAAAATATATCTGAAATACAAGAAGAATTTACTCTTAGAATATTTGTTTATTAACCATTTAATATTGCATCAAACATTAATCTACAAGAACCTATTTAAGGAAAAAGAACATTAATTGTGACATCGAATGATACATTAATATATTTGGGCTCATTGTTTACTTTAAAATGTTCTTTATCCTTGTTTAAATCAATGGCATTAAAAGCAAAATAAAAGTGAATTTGTTGATCCTAAATTGTGGTTCGTTATAAACTCTTGTAGCAATTATTAGCATTTAAGAAAAATGTTCCAGTTATTTTCAAAATTAAAATTATTTCACTTCATTTCAGCATTCCTTCATTGGAGAAGAGACCGGAAGATGTGTGTACAGACTGCCAACATCAACCAAAAGATCAGATACAGAGTCTAAATGTTCCGAGACAGGAGGCGAATTCTTAAATCTTGACAGAATGTTAGTATTTATCTGGTTCTAAATAATTTTTATAGTATTATTCCAAAAGGTAAATTTTTAGTGTTTTTAAAACCAAAGCACTGTGTGATTAAGAATCTGAATGTAGAAATGTCTAAATTATGAGGCATCATCTTCGGTTAAGGCAAGTTTACTATCTCAGCAATTTCCTAATCGCCAATTCCATTTTTCATGGTTTTGTTTGTTTGTCGCTCAACGGCCATTTTTTTACACAAAGGGTTAATTGATCTGAAATCTACAGTTGAGATGGGATTCAAACCCACGATTGAACCAAAAGCCAGAAGGCTAGCCATTCGGCTATTAACTCGGCCCAACTTTCAGAGTTCATAAAAACTGAACTACAACCAACTCTAAATTACTTCTTTTATCCCCTATAGGTTTAATTTTTTATTTTTAATAATTTTATTAATAGTATTTTTAATAATTAAATGTTAAAACTAACTACTTATGTTAATGTTTCAATTAATTCATACTATTATATAAATGTTTTTGAATCGCAAATAATATAGCAGCACAGCCAACAAAAAAATCATATATCAAAATAGAAAAATTATTAAATTGTTTGGTGGTTTTTTTTATAAAAAAGATAAGAAACGTTATTTTAATATAATGGAGTAATTAATGACAGCTGGGGCACCATGGTCGCCATCGACTGAAATAATATCTGTGGGAGGGGCAAGTTTTGTCTCTTCTTCGAAGTCACGATGACATACCTACTGCATGCTCCACTGCAATTTCTCAGGAATTTGTAGTGCAAGCTGTACTTGTTGTCAAGGATTGAGGAAAAAATGATATGATCAAAAAGATTGAAATATATTTGTGAAACTTGTAAGCAGGTAATATATGAAAGAAATTTTAAATCTACGTAGGTTATCAAAGAATAATTTCAGTTAGCTTTTACCCATGTCTGTTTGTGACAAGGGTCGATACCGTTCATATAATTTGTTTGCTTAGTTTATTGCTTCGAATATCTTTTTGCTTCAACGAGATTCGATCCAAAAACATGAAGATTCTAAGCTGAGACTCTACCAACTTCATCATTGCAAAGAAAATGTTTCCTTTCGTTATAATGCAGAAAGCATTTCATAATTTTCATTCATTTTTTTAAATTAAAAAAATGAATTAATGAACGAAATTTAATAAAAATAGGGATAAACACTATTATATTGGGTGGTTTGAATGCTAAGCATTCTATGTTGGGATGCTCTGGTAAGAACAACAGAGGTGGGGTAGTCCTAGAAATGATCGATGATAGGAATCCTCAACGATGGAACTCATACATACTCTTCAGTCACCTACAATGCCACCGAAGTATTGGATCTTACGATATTCAGCATAGATTTCTTCCCGCAATGTTCATGGAAGGTTCTAGAAAATATTGGAAGTGACCATCTTCCCATTCTCATCGAATTTAAGAAAAAACAACAGACCTCCTTGAAACGCGAAAAATTTTGGAATTTCAAAAGGGCTGATTGGGTTTTCTTCGGTGGGGTGGTGGATTACGGACTAAAGCCTTTGACAAATGATATTGGTAAAGACTGGCTTAATTTAAAGAGAACTATCCTAGAAAAGGCTAAGATATATATTCCTAGAGGTAATTTTAAGAGATTTGTACCATACTCAATCCAAAACTACCCAGCTTGACTTAAAAACTTTAGTTGACTAAAAGACTTTAGTTGAAAAGAGAAAACGCCTCATCGAGGAACATACTGTAAATGATAATATCTCAAAAACAGAAATTAA
>JAPDSC010141619.1:319091-343502 GCA_026290005.1 Latrodectus geometricus
AGTACTAAGCTAATGATCTAACTTTGGATGATGATGGAAATTTTTAGTATATTGTTTTTTGCTAAATTTATACTATAAATATATACTAAGATTTTTTTTTAACCATTTTTCCTTTAATTTTGAACATGAATTATATCAACTTGATTTATTTCACCAATAAAGAAAAAATCGTGCAAAGAAGGGTTAAAAATGGTAATATTGAAATTGGTAGTATTTGTGTTGATTCAATGAGATAACTTTTTTAAATAAATTAATTTTCACTTAGATATTGAAACAAAATTTGTGTAATGTAAAAATTTTATTTCATTTCTAACTAGTTATTAATTATAATTTCAAATAGAATTTCTTGATAGTGTTTTCGTAAATTAATGACTATAAATATTATTATTCAAATCAAAAGCTTTAGAAACGTATTATATAATCTAATCTTAAAGACTACGTTCAAATTGTTATTTTTAATTAAATATAGATATTTGTTTTGTTAATTATTGAAATTTAAATATTTAAATTAGTGTGCAGCGTATTTTTTGAAAAGCATTTTAAGCACATTGTTTATTACAGCCTATAAATGGAGTGACGGATCCCCCCTGGATTATGAAAATTGGGCCCCTAATCATCCTGATCACAAAGACATGCGATTACGGTGTGTGGCCATGGATGCTAAATCTAAACATTGGGTGTCCAGTTTCTGCAGCATAGTTAGTTGGTTTGTCTGCAAGGCTCCAAAAAGTAGGTATTAGTTAATTTTGTCTGGATCAATTTCCTTTGTTATATAATTAGACCAAATTTAAAATCGAAGTAATTAAGAACTTCCTACGAAATATAACAAATATCATAAATATAAGTGTTGAAAGATAACATTTAGCAAATTATTAGGCAAAGTATAATATAAATTATTACATTATATAATTATTTGCAATTTAAATATTCTTTATTATAAATATTATGGGCTTTTTAATTTTGCTGTAACTGCATCATCATCATGCATCATTTATCAAAAAAGGAAAAATAAAAGGAAGTTTTTATTTATTTGTATAACTTTTTTTTTTCTAATATATACTTGTTAAAATATTTATTATTTGAAAAATTTTTCTTGTTTCCAACAAAAGTTTTCTACTGAAAAGAATATTTATGCTATTCTTTTGAATAGAAGAATTTATATTTGTTATAAAAATATATAAAAGAAATATAGGATATTTCAAGTAAATAATTTCATATAATTAAAATTACTTTAATTAAAATTTGCACTTGAAATATTTTATCACTTTGCCACGTATAGTTAAATAATATTATAGTTTAAGCGATGAAGATTTATTCATTTTTTTGTATTCATAAACCTCAATTTCTTTAAAAGTTTTAAAGAGTAAATTTTATTTGTACTTATGTCATATATTTTTCTCTATATTATTTTAAAGAGTTGTATTTAAAACTATTTGTTCTATATAATTTTTTCCGCATTTTTAAATTTACTCGTTTAATATATGAATTTTATGTAGCATACATCATTTATATACTTATTGTGTAGGAACATATGTTTTTTAGCACCTGTAGAATACGTATTTAAAACTGCCCACCACAGTGTTAAAAGAGATTATTCTCTCTAATTTTGAAAATACTTTATATCGAAACTTATATACTTTTAATTTATACTTGTTTTTAAAATGTCATACAATTATTCAATAAAACATTGTTTTTCATTTCTTATGACTCTTCACATTAAAACAGAAGAGAATAATAGTCATATCTTTCTTTCTCAATTTAATCTGATTCCAGAAAATTTGAATAAGATTACTCGTAAAAATATATTTGAAATAAAATTGATTATTACTCAATTTACAATTAAATAACTCAATTCTCATTACAACTTTTCAAGCTGAAAACAAGAACATGGAATGTTAATTAACCAACACAGCAAAATTTTTATTGTTATTTTTTTCATTTCTTACTATTACGGAAAAAAATTGCTCTCTTAACTGTGTATTTTATTATTTTAACTATTAATAAATATGGTAGTAAAAGTTTTACAACATATATAAAGAAATTATTTCTTACTGAACACGAGCTTTTTTTTCCTTAAATAAATTTTAGACAGAGCTTTTGGTATTAACCGTTGAGATGTTTTTATGAAAATGTTTTTGGTTCTAACGTACCACTTTTTGATTTAAATAACTTTAAAATACTAGATCTCAATCATTATTGAAAAGGATCCTCATTATTGTTTTTAATATAAAAGGAAAAAATCCTTTATTATTGCCCCCAGTATTTTTATTTACCAGAAAAAAATCTGCACAATAAATTGCATTAATGATTTGTTAGGGTAAATAACTGGAAACGTATCAAAAAATTTTAAAGGAGATTTAAAACTCCATTCAATGCTTAATATTTACTAATTTAACCTGCATTATTGTTAGACTTTGTGAAAATTCATCTTTTACTTAGAAGATACACATAAAATTATGGTTTTATTTAATACCTATGACTCTATCAAATCAATTTGCTAATTTAAGTGCAAATATTTGTTTTTATTGTTGCATTGCATAAACAAATGACGCAATAACCATTTCTTAATCTATTACAGGTTAGAAAACACTGAAATAGTGAGGATTTTCAAATCATTAATGTTTCTAGCGGTTATTATTATGAAAAGTTCTTTTAATCAGCATTAACTTGATGATTCGCAATTATTTTTTCTTCTAACTCATTTTGTTAATTAAATTTTCAATTGTTTCGTTTATTTTTGTTAAATATTAATACGATAAAATCAAACATCGAATAATTTATTGATCTTTTATATCATGCAAGTTCGTTATTAAATTTCCTATGAAAACTTACAATATATATGCTAATTTATAAATGCTAATTTGTTACACTACATATATATATATATATATATATATATATATATATATATATATATATATTAGCAAATTAGCATCTATGCTAAAATATCAGAATTTAATAAATATAAAATATGTTAATTGAAATATGCTAATTTGTTACACTTAAAGTAATTCAAAATAAATGTTTGGTATAAATAATAATAAACCCTCTGCCTCTTGGATAAGTTCTCATATCTTACTTTTTATATACATTATGAGTTTAATACTTATACTTGTTCCATAAATACTTGATATGATTTAAAGACGTGTTTAGTAGCAGCTTCTAAAGACGATGCTTTCTGCATAAAAGTATGAGCGAATAAAGTTGGAATTGATCTTTTGTTTGCATAGAAGTTGGTGATGCAATTATTAATTATTTTTTACAAAGATTGAATTATTAAAGCTTTGTTCTTTTTTTTTATCAATAGAAGCAGAAACTCGAGAACCCATCATTCCTACTCGACCTCCTTGTAAGTAATTCTGTTGTAAAATTTATTTTGTTTGTTTATAAGCTTATTGTGTTTTTGCTTCTTAATTCTTTACAATTCCTTATTTCAAAGTACCGCAAAACAACTTAAGATACAAAAGAAGCAAAAAATTGATCAAGTTTTCTGTCATATTTGATGTAAATGATGCATTTTTGTTGCAGGCACATTTCATTGAATGCAATTTTATAAAAAATTATACCTTCAATTATTTATAATCTGCGCAGAAATGCGTGATGACACACGGGGCATTCATTTAATAAATTGGAAGCTATTTTTCAGCGTACATAGATATTTCATTTTAATAAATGTTTGTCATTTTTTTATAAACATTACCTTTATTTATTTTTGAAAATTATGAAAAAGCAAACTCTTTATTAAATAATATTTATTTAAAATTGCAATTTTTCATTTTAAATTATTTATTTCCATAAGTCAAAAAGTTCAAAAACAATGTTTTTTGGCTTATGATTTTTCTGCGTTGTCGGAAAATGTTGTAATCTTGTATTAAGAAAACCTCATTTTTTACATTTATGTAAATTATATTGAAAGAACAGAAAGAAATTACACACACACTAACAGAAGAACTTTCTTACTATATAGAAGGCATATAGTACTGAATTTTTAGTTATTAATTTGATCTTCTCAAATTTCATTATTTTAGTTAAAGTATTTTTGGGATTAATATGACTTCCTCAATTTTTACTTATGAGTAAATTTTGCTATTTTTCTTCAATTCACATCACAAATTATGATTATAAAGTGCACTCGGTATTAAATTAATACTTAAGCTCAAGAATGCTTTTATAATTTGAAAAGCAATTCAATATATTAAATGTGATTTTCATAAAATTATATAAATCCATAACTTCATTTAATTGACCATTGCAAGAAAAAAATCAAGCTGAAAGTCAGTAAAAGAGAAATATTTCATAATTTTATGTAACTGTTCATTGCAAGAAAATATAAACCTATGTTGAAATTAATGTTTTACAAATATATCTGTTTTAATAACTGTGCATTTGGTTTGAAAGCACCCATTAAATTGACGATTATTTGTGAAATTTTTGTAACAATCATTTCTTATCAATTATATAGCTTTAAGCATGTTTTAAATTATTTTTCTCGCATAATTTGTTTGTTTAATTTTTGATTGTTTTTATAATGAAATGTGATTCATATAGGATCACTTTATTTCACTCGCAAAAATTTATTTGTAAGTTTTTTCACATTCTATTTTCTCTGTTAAAAGAAACGTAATTTATAAATCCATGTTCAAATCACCTAAATATTCTGATCCCATTTGTTTCAAATATTTATTAAGTTTTCTTCACATATTTTACCAAAATGATTTTAAACCTTATAGGGAAGTAGTTTAAATAAAGAAATAAAATTTCAAACTAACATAAAAATAATGGTTTGAATCTCTCTAACCTAAACTGCATCGTTTTTTCAGATTGAAATCCTTATAAATAATTAAATTTTTCTTTTATTAAATACCTTTGAATAATAAAGAAAGATAAGAAATTTAAGAAAGTTTTATATTTCTCATTTGCTTTTTTTTAATGTGATTTAGAGTTTCATTAGTTGGTGAATGTACTGAATGCTTTATAAAAGTGATTCTCACTAATTTTAGTTTGATGCTAGACACGAAAATAATATAAATCACACGTTGTCTCTGTCTTAAATAGTTCTTCTAACATATCTATTTAAATATTTAAAAAATTAAAAATTTCCTATTTAAATAGCTTTATCATTTCAAATTGGATATGTGGAATCTTTGTCTTTTAACAAAAGGGTTTTTTGTATATTAGTAATTGTTGGAATCAAGAAAAACAGCTTGAATCAAGTATTAAATATCAAAGCATTTAAAGTCCTTTTATTGCCTGATGTCTTTGTTTCTATGCATTCATACAGAAACAAAGACATCAGGATGGAAAACAGTGGTGTTTTAAGAACTTGTGCGAAACTCGGAGAGCAAGAAAATTATACTTTCATCTTTTGTCTAAAACTTGGCTCATACAAAAAAAAAAAAAAAAAAAAAAAAACAAAAAAAAAAAAAAAAACATGAGGGGCTTTTATTTTTATGAATATGAGGATAAAATGAATTTACTTTTTGATATGAGTTAATTCATTAAATCTATATAGTATTTATCTTTTCATTTTGAAATTAAACAATTTAATTTTCCAACATTTTAATAGAAATTTAATTTTGTTATCATTCAATGTTGCATTTTTATTAACAAATGTACATGCTCTTTTTTTCAAGTAATGGGTGGATTTTCCCTGTTATATTTCATAAACACTTCAATGAAATGCACATTGCGTAATTTTAAAACATAGTTTAGAATTTTTTAAGTTCTAATTTTTTCAAGGCACTTTCGTATTTGTTGATGAAAGGCCTTAAAATGAAGATTTGCGAAACTCGAGATTAATTCTGCTTATGAAATTTTCCTTCTTAAAAATCAGATAGTGCATGAGAAACAATGACGGAGTTTGTTTGCATTGCAGACTCGTATTCCTTATTGGATAATTTTGATTTATATTGGTCTATGTGTTTCTTGTTAATTTACTTAATTAATGCTGTTCTAATTCCTGTTAGATCTGTCAATGGTATATATAGGAAGTGCATAAATTTATATTCTAATTGCGTCTTTATGAGATGCCTAGATTTCATTCTTGAATTGTGTCTATACCATGTAACATTTTGAAGATGTATGTAAAATCAACGCTCCTTAATTTACCCTAAATTTATAAATTGTAATGATTATTCAGTTGTTGTTGTTGCCTTGTGCCAGCTAGACTGGCGGTATGTGGTGCGCTGCTTCACTTTTCCAAGTGAACCGTAATTTGATGTGGAGTCCGACTTCCTCAGTACACACATCCTATAAGTACCCGTTTATACGGTAGGTAACCATTCATACTTCATTCATACAAGGAAAGGAGAGAAAGTACATCCATGCCCGAATCGTAATTCGAAGCAAGGACCTCCCCACCCGCAGTTAGGCATGATGGGTGAGTGACTGGTTATTCAGTGAATAGAGATAATGAATTACCGTGAAAAAATTAAGCTTTCATACTGTTACTGTTTCTTTTTGTCTTAAATCTGAGAATCCCTGTTAACTTACCGAAAGTCTCTAAAAGGTACAGTTATATATAAACAAGGAATTTTCAATACATGAATTTTTTAAACAACATAGTGGGAAAAAATCCATAAAAACTTTAAAAATTCTTGAAATCAGAAAAAGTAACGAAAATAAATAAGGTCTTGCATATTCAGTATTAATAGTTTAAGACAGAATTTTTGGACAAGGAAAAATCCAATAAACATCCAACAAATTACGACTCTGGAAATATGCAAATGAGATTATAAATATTCTTGATCCAGAACCAGTTCTCCGTTGCAACCCACTTAAGTAAAGAAGGAGTGGGAAAGAAAAACTTTTATGTAAACCAGGAATCAGCACAAATTCAGTAAAATATGAAAACTGGACTTTTACGGCCTCATGTTGTTTGTTCAGCGATTTTCGGGATCACTGGAGGATCTACAGTAATATTATTTTTGGGAATTGAATGTTTTTTCCACATCTATGTACAGTGGTGTTGTCGAGCCGGAACGCTCTGGAACGTCGTTCCGGTACTTCCTTTTTGGACAGGAACGCGTCTAAAGATGATTTCTGATAACGAGAATTGGCTGACGTATTAAAAAAAAAAATTCAAAAGAATTGCTGATTTTTTTTTTCTAATTTTTGACGAATTTTTATATGTATTATTATAAACAAGGGTTTGGACCGAACCAGAGCCTATACAATGTAATAATAAGATTAATAAGTACTACTGTTAGCAAAATATTCTATACACGCGACCTAAGTCAGTGTCGATTAAAAAGTGTTAGGCAGGCCGCACATTAAGGCAGCATGCCTCCAACGCGCACCTATCGCTTCCCGGCCACGTTGCTGCCCGCGAGAGACATATTGAAAAGTACCACATACTGAAGCGACGGCAGGAAGATCTCACGCATGCGCAATACATCTGAGTGGGTATCTTCCGTTTCTGTGATTGCTTGAGAACTATGTGGCTAAAGCGTTGACGTTTTTGTTAAATATTTAAAGTTTGTTGTCTCGCATTTGAAATATAAAATTATCTCAATAGGCACGATATAAAACTTAAGAATTAAAACTATATATATAGATATATACAAAATGTGTTCCGTAATGATTTTCGTTTCCTTTCCTTTTTATGCTATTACAGGGCCAATCCTGGCGACAAGCGAAAATTGGGGGAAATCTCCCTCCCCCGTCGTCAAATTTGGGACATGAGACCTTAAAAAAAAAAAAAAAAAAAAAAAACCCCCCCCCCCCCTATTTTCCAGGGAAAACCCCCCCCCCCCCCCCCGTTGTTAAATTTGGGACATGAGACCGCACAGAGCGGCCGCCTACTCAGGATCGGCCCTGTCTATATAATTATATATACGCGTTCCGGTAAAAGAAAATTAGCACAATACCACTGTCTATGTAATGTTTTCTCAATTTTTTTTGTTATTTAAAATGCGAGACTTATCGATGCTAAACTTAAAAACCATTTTTATTATTTTTTTCTGGTTTTATGAATTTTAAAAATTTTACAGGCCTTGCACTTATCGCTTATGTTTTTTCCTGAAATTAAAATTTGTGTATTTGCGTAATTAGTCTTAGCATTAAACATTTAATGATAAAACAATACAAATTTTTAAATTTTGATTTCAATTGCTATTACTAGTGGGTGAGTAATGAATATAGATAATGATTTTCAAAATACCTTGCTATAGATATTAATATTTCTTTAGTTGAGATGTGAGTATATTCTTGTAATTATCATTTTTATTTCTTTGCAGTAATACATTGCGATGCAGCCACGAATAACGACTCTTTATACTTCAACGGATATTGCTACTTTATTGTGAGCACTCAATCGAGTTGGCACCGTGCCAAGCAATACTGCGAAAATGAAGGCGCGAGCTTGGTTTCCATTCACAGCGATGATGAAATAGGGTTCTTGCTACGCATGGTGAGTCTTTTTCAAGGCTTCATTTCTACTTAATTCGTTTTTGACACCAAGCGATGCATGATAAAACTTCAGTCTTTTCAAAATACAATTTTATCAACTTTTTTTAATCTACATAAGTAAAAGTGTAGCTATTAAAATTATTATAGCACATTAATTTGTGAAAAGTTAGAATAATGTTATTATTAATAATATGTATTCTAAGATTTTATAAATTGATTTGCAGTTTGACTAGGAAAATTCTTTGTTTTTGGTTTTTTTAATGTTATTTACTTTTATTTGTTCATTCCGAATAAATATGACATTTATTGTACTGTTTACTTACAAATAAGTTATTTGCTATACTAATTACATGCTTATCATCCTTTCGAAATCTGGAAAATATTTTTTCTGCTCTAGTTCATTTTTATCATGCATTTTCTGTTTTCTACCGCATTCATTATTATTGCTTTGTGTGTATATCGGGATAGTTCCCTGTATCTAGTTCACCGTTTTGCCAGTTAGGTGGGGCAAATGAGAAGCAGTGGGAGATCCCCTAGTTCTTGACTTCTGAAATATCAGCTCTCTTAGAGGACATTGCGACCATGACCTATTCAACGGTCACCTTTTGACAGGACCTCTGTTCAGTAGAATTTCGAACTCACTGCTTTTTGATAAAGATACAGACGCCCTCAGCAACCACATTACAATAAAATGTAACATTATATGATGTAACTTTTATACACTCTATTTTTCATATTACGAACTATTGGCTAGTACCTACAGGGTTCCATATGCGTAATCATCTACGGCAGTGATTCCCAAAGGGGTCTATGACAACCTGCAAGGGGTCTACGTCAGCGAAAAGAAATTTGGGGGTCCATGAAATGAAAATAGGGGTCCACGATAGTGGATCTCAACACATACACTGTTAGTACCTATTTACTTACATCATACTATCTTATAATATCAAAACATATACATTATTTATAATATAGCGCTGTTACCAATCTCCTAACGAAAAAAAGAAACAGACTGGACATCATTAGCCGAGGAGATTTAAGATGAACCCTTACAAAATGGACGCCAAATGTTGATAATTTATTATTAAAGCATCAGGTTCATCCTTCTCACTAAAAATATTGACTTATTGCTTATGTTATTTTATTTATAGTTTATTTTATGTTAATTTAATGTTACGTATATTTTACATAACAGATACAAAATTTTATTTTAAAGTAGTTTTAATTTAAATTCAATTAATAAGTGTTTTTACTTTAAGTTCTTAACACTAAACTTCACTACAGTTAGAAATTTACAGAAAATCAATATCAGGTAAGTAGGGGGTCTACCCAACATGGAAAAACATGGCAAGGGGTCTACGAGACAAAAAAGTTTGGGGAACTCTGATCTACGGGCTGAATTTTTTAAGGAAAATCACTTTTTTTACAATCTCACTTTCATGCATTTTTAGTCTCATCTGTTTCATTTGTCGAATTTTTTCTTTTTATTTAATGGAACTTCTTACTTTCCCAATTTTCAGATTTGTTGTTTGGAACAAAGAGTCAAATTAAGAATCATTATTATAGATTTTGCAGTTGCACTTTTTATGTGTTTCAGGTGTATGATAACAAACGCACCAGTGGGAATCGCTTGTGGATAGGGCTGAATACTTTGTCCGGGGGAGAGCTGCGGTGGACCGATTGGAGCCCCGTAGATTTTACTTACTGGAATGAGAATGAGCCAAACAATCACCTCAACCAAGAAAAATGCTGCAACATGTACATGGGAAATGGTATTTAATAACAACAATCATATAAATAATAATGATAAAATAGTTTCTTTACAATGATATTATTGATTTCATAACCAAAAAGAATTATGATATATTTTAAAAACATTTATTTCTTTTTTTGAACTCAAATTAGAATTACAGTAATATATATTTTAATAATATAATTTTATAATTTTTAACTTAATTTTTTTTTATTTCTTTTCAAATGCAAAATGTTTAAATGATTCCTTAATTCTCTTAAAACAGAAAAGAAAGATTTACTATGTTTCAGTATTTTGGGTATTTTGGGAAGAAATTGTAGAATTTAACTGAGCCATAGTGTTAGCATTATTACTTACGTAAATATATAAATTAGTGTTTGTATCCTATTTTTTAAAATTCGGTTATTTTAACAACATTGTTTTAATTTAACTTAATATTCTTACTATTAAATTGCTGTTCAAATAATCTATTATCACTCATGTTTTCTCAACACCTGAAAATATGAACAATGATTCGGAGGAGTGGGAAACGGGAACAGAAAATCTATATTCTCTTGTACAATAATATACATACGATTATTAAAAATATGTAAATACGTCATATTTATCAGAAGATTTTATTAATTTGGTGTAAGACCAATTTTGACATGCAACGCAGTTTGGATTCACCAAGGAATTGATTCATGCAAGTGTTGAATAGTGCTTAGAAAAACATTGTGCCATTCTTCATGGATCTTGTAGGGAAAATGTTGAGAATGGTACCAGTGGAAGACAACGTTTGCTTATTGAAAATTCTAAAATAGACCATAACGGTTAAATTATATTGAGTTCAGGTGACTGTCCAGGCCAAGATATTTCATCTTCTTATTCCTCAAACGATGAAGTCTAGTTGCATGAATAAGTGCTTATCATTCTAGAAAATTCTTTGTCCTGAAACAAAGTTTCTATCATGGGATGAACCTAATCAGTAAAAGTTTCTTCCCCGTGATCCTATCTTTCAACGTTACAAATACTTCAGAAACAAAGACGACAGGATTATGAACAAATTCTCTTCCTTATTTAACAACTGGAAAAAGACAATAACCGCTTTTGAGCAGCTGTGCTCCAAACATGGACCCATCATGTTTTAGGAAGAGATCACATATAATTTTCTTCTACTAACCAATAGACCAGGCGTTGGTTATGTGTTAAGTTATCCATAACCAACGTCTGGTCTATCGGCTGTGTTAAATGTGGGTTTGGGAATGATGCTCAGTCGCAAATGTGTCTTCTGTGTGTAGTCACTGACACAGTTGAATCCAGAAGCTGCTCGTTTTTTGGGCATTATAACTATCTTCAATGCCCGACATCGATATCTCTCACTGAATTTCTTTTCCCGTCTACCATTTTACTTTGCCGAAACTGTATGTATACTGTCATAACTTTAGAGTCCTAACCTAGCAATACTTAAAGTTGGGATGTTTTAAACCACACTTGCTCCAGCTGGAATCTGAGAAATTCAACATAAAAATACAATATACTACCAAAATTCGTGTTGTTACATATGACACTTGGCGAAGCCAAGCTCGCCCGTCAGGGACTGGGCGAATGAAGTCTGAAAGATTTTATTTTTTTTAAAAGAACACCCCCTACGAGAGCATAAATACGACTTTGGCTTATAGATGGCAGCACCATCTCGGACTTCTAATTTAGAGTTAGAAGCCAGAGAAGATCCAAGGCCTGGCTCCTAACAACCCAGGGGTATTACTTTGTAATGGGTACATGGAGGACATCACGTCATATTTTACATGCCCCTGTACATGCCCCTTGTATTTACTTTCATGCCCTGTCACCATTAGTGAACACGACGGAGCTTCGGATAAGCTGGGATTCTAACTCACTACCTTCCAGTATAGAGAACGACACCGTAACCAACCAGGCCACCACGGCCCACCATATATGTACATTTCTATTTATAAAAAAATTAATGTTTATTGCGTCTGTATGCTTACGAAGCCCATTCAACGATTTTACTTTTATTCACATGTGTTTTATTTACTTTGATAAGCACCTGTAAAATATCTAAAAACTTTTCATTTTGTATTTAAATTAATTTTATTTCATTGTTATATATATTGAAATTTTTGATACCTTTTGATTAGTAATAATTTATAAATGAGGAAGTTTTCAATCATCTAAATAAAAATTGTAATTTATTCTGTTGAGCATAAATATTTATCTTTAAAAATTGTTTTCTCCTTATTATATTGATTCTGGGTTACACAGCCTTGAACAGCAAGGATATTTCTATCACGATGGATTTAATAAAAAATAGAAAATTTACGATCATATTCAACAACAGTCCTAGTTTATTTTTAATATCAGTTTTGAAACTAACAACAAATTTTATGTTGAAGCTATTTAATTTTATTGATTTCTTTGTAAATAAAAAGATTAGTGGCTGAAATAAACTCTGTTCAATTCAGACGTATTTAATTTGTTTTCAAATTTTCCCTATTTTATTAAAATTAATTTATTTACAATAGTTCTTTACCTTTATTCATATAAAATTAAAACCATGGAAAAATGTACATAAAATTTATATATTCAATGAAATTATGTATTCATTCTGAAAACGTTTCGTCAAACTTGAAGAATACCATATTATATAATTTTCTATGATAGCTTTAGGAGATACGATATAATTAATGGACTCAATTTGTGTCAATGTGCCAGTATGTTAACTTACTCGATTTTTTAATTTTTCTAAGCTACAATCTTTGATTTTGATAAGTATATTGAAAGAGAATAATTATATGCACATAAATATGTTATGGTTATAGTGGATATTTCACAATGCAGTTTATCAAGATAATTTTTAAATAACTAAAGGTGATCAGATGAGGCAACGAAAACAGTTTTATTTACGTTATTAGCACATTACCTAGGCAACACTTACACATTACATTTTAGACATTCGTTAAAGTGGAAATGAGAAATCGGCGGAAGAATTGAAACGTTTTTTTTAAACAACATTCTATTTATTCATCGTAAGAAATCATGTTATTGAAATCAGGAAGTCAACAGTTAGTTGATATGATCGATTACTAATGGACTTAAAAAACTCTAAGAATCAACCGATTTAAAATGTTATTGAAATTAAGGAAATATTAATATATAAAATTATGCATTTTTTAGTATCTACTAATTACAATAATTCATTTAGACAATCAACAAATGAAGTACTGGAATAATTTTTTAGCGATTAACTTTTGAAATTTAATGATATGGAAGCTGTGTTAAGCGGTACATTATCTGAGTCACAAGTGAAAAACTCTTGATTTTGAGCATCAATTACCGGGATTGAATTAATTACCAGATTTACCGCTAATATATATATACATGTGGTGTCCCAAATACCGTGCACAAACTTGGAGGGTAGGTAGAAAACATCGTGAGGAGCTATAATTATGTAGTGATGTCACACCATTGTAATGATGCCATCGAGTGTGTGCACTCAGTGGTTTTTTATTTCCCTCCAGTTGGCATATAACAGAAGATTAATTCTTCGTAATTCGACTAGTCTCGTGCTAGTTGACGCGAGCTTTGTAATCAGACGATTTTGTAAGACGATGTTCTAAAGTTTTTGTTCGACATTATACTCTGGAAAATAAACATTATTATTTGTCAGAAGTCTCAAATTCATTATATAAAAGAACACACGCAACACTGGAACTCCTACAATTACATAGGAAAGCATGGGCGTAAACGTAACCCTAACGAGATAAAGAGACATAAAGACGCCACAACACAGAATGCAGTGTAAACGTTTTATTAAACAAAATCTAATAATGAATAAAAAGTATGATAATCAGAGGAGGTGTTCGAAATTATGGCCATTGGCATGTGTGTACGCACTACACCGACGCGACATGTACGAAAACACCAAGCATTTCACGGATCGTAGCAGCAGCGATGGATTTCCGTACGACCAGTTCCATTTCAGAAATGACAGGTGCGTATCGTACACGAGGCTCTTCATGTCACCCCCGAGGAAAAAAATCCAGTATTTTGTAGCATGTTCATTGCACGCTGTCCCTGTCTGAAATGAAGAAACGGCACTTTCAGAACTTGCGAGCTCGCGTACAGCGCCATCTATCGCTTTCTGCCCATGCTTTCCTATGCAATTATGTGGTATCTCACGATGTTCTCTACCTCCTATCTAAGTTTGGGGACATCCTGTACATATATATATGTAGATCAATTTCTCAATAATCATTATCTTTTTTCCTGTCAATCTATTAGCAAGAAAAATGCTATATTGTTTTATAACATTTCATTCGATTTTTGAACATTACTAATAATATATTCATTCTGAGTTCCTTTGAAATCACACTTATTACGGTAAATTAAAAAAAAAGAAACCGTTTAATTTTTCAACTTTGTTTGAAAAGAGGTATGCATTGCAGGCTTGTGGAACGATGAGAACTGCAACGCGCAGATGGGCTTCATTTGCAAGCAGGCGAAGGACGCGACCGACGTCCCCGAGATTCAAACCACTCGAGATCCTCTTCTGGGGAACTGCAAGAAAGGATGGTACGCATATCGTAAGTCCATCTCTTATTTAGAAGTATTTTGTAAAGTTTAATACACAAATCACTGCTAGTCAGAATGGATCATGGTAAGAATAGCTAAGAAAGCCAGACAACTCGCTTGTGACGTCACTAATCAAACTTCGTTCACGAACAAAACATTCCGAAGGAACTGATTTTATGTTGCTTAAAAATCTCTCTCAATTTAATTTAATATTTTAAAATTAATTGTGAAATTGTGTTGCACGAAGAATATTAAAATATTATATACTAATAGCAGGTGTATATAAAAATATTAATATTGAGCATTATTCATCTATAACTTACAATCGTGAATGACAGATTTTTTACTCATATTAAAGACAATTCGTTGAAATTTTATTAAGTATTGAATTTTAAGTTTTTTATTTGTGTACTTTTTTTTCAAAGGAAATATTCATCTGCTGTAAATGAAGGAAATGTACATCAAAAAGTTATTACTTTTTATCAACGTATAATTAATAATTACAGTGTTTATTATTTTTAATCTAATTCTTTCCACATTAGAACACAAATACATAATTAATATATAATATTAGAACATAGGAAAATTTATTTGATATAATATTACTACATTTTTATTTCAATCTGTTTATTTTGATATATTCATAATAATAGATCAAAATAAACTGTTTGAATATATTTAAACTTATTTTCAAATTATTTTTGTTTTAAACAGATATAAGACACAATTTCTAATTAAAAAACAATCTTTAAGAATTATGTAAAGCTTGAGTATTTATTACATTGAATATTAATCACTATATAATGATTCCCTTGGAAGTGCAGGACATGTTCTTGTTTATTAAAATAAATATACAGAATGAAAATATTTTGAAAAATATCTCTACATGGCATAGGAACAATAGCCTGGAAGTGCAACGTCATAGCATTTGGTCACGTGGCTTTCTACTACCTCAGAGCGAATGCTTTTGATCCCAGTCGCGTGGATGCTCCGGTGGCTCAGCAACTTCTCGTTAAGACCAGCAAGCATCATTTGCCACACTGGGTCGCTAAACTCCGTGGATTGGGGACTTGTCCACGTCAATCTGTGACGTCCTAAGTCCTTCCACTGATGGGGAGAGAAGGGTTCCAGTTCAAATGTGAGCTCGTCACCTGCCTATAGTTCAAAATGACGAAAATGCAATGACCAGGGGCTCGCTTACATCACTACATGTGTATGTATGTCTTCTGCTTTGCATGTTTGTCGGGGTGGGTACTTGAAGATATTCCATGTTTCTTCCCTTGCAACACATGAATAGGGCCCATTTTCTATAAAAAGCCCTTCCTGGAAGCTAATTGCGTAGTGCATGTTAATATATTTTACAAAAGCCCTTAGCAGTTAGACAGTTCATGACACGATGTCTATGGTCATCCTATTTTGTGGTGTAGGGGATATCCTTATTTTGATTTTAATTCTTTGAGAATATTTCTTAAAATAATATGAATTTTCGCCTTTGTGAAGAATCAATATCTAAAATATATAGAATAAATTTTTGATATATTCAATTTTAAATTGAATGTTAAACATTTGTGTTTGTAAATCTTTATTTTCTCGAACTTATATACCACTGATATATGAGAGATTCTATTCAGAGACGTTAATCATATGTAATTTATAATTTCTGAGAAATTCTAAGCAGTGTAAGCCCATGTTCAAATTCTTTTTCATTATCTTTCATTTTATAGATAATTCGGTATCTTCCACGTTATTGGTAATATCGGTATATACAAATCTTACACGTTATCGGTAAAATGAAGTTATTATTCTGATCGTCATTTTTCAGTAGAAATTAAGACAATTTTATATATTTTTTAAAATAAAGGAAAATTTTTTATATATATTGAATTTTATTAACGTTGTTTTTAAATTTAGAACAAAATCCTAATAGCTTTAATGATGCGTAGCATCTAACGACAAACGTGAATTCAGTTTTGAAGAAAAACAGCGATTTGGAAAACTATTCTTATTATCATTTACTTATCTTTGTTTTAAGGTATCTCGCTCCACAATATGAAGAACCAAATATGAACCACCTAAAAATCTAAAGAGTTGCTGAACTCTCTAAATTCCATTTAATTATTATAATAAGTTATAAAATAATTGACGTCCTTCCTTCCGCGTTCTAATGGATTTCAAATGGGCGAGAAGTGCAAACGAATATGTTGTAATTAGCGAAAACAATGCTGTTTTAAAAATAAAATAATAAATATTTATTTAAAAAAAATATTGTACTGTGAGAATGTAAAAAAATGGCCATCTAACCATATATATATATATATATATATATATATATATATATATATATATATTTTCTGTACTTTCAGCTGTTACTCACGGATGTCAATTTTAACCACGAACCACGTTTCTTTTTGTGACGGCGTTTCATCTCTTAAATGGTTTATTTCGCAACATAAGCAACTTTACAGGGAAATGAAATCGAATTTAATATTTAAAAAAAAAATAACCTAAAGTTGTCATTAAAACTTCAAAAGAAACATCTATTTCAAGTTAACTAGGATTCCGATATAAGTTCTATGCAACAGTTCTCAATTCAACTGAGAAATTAAAATCTATTTTTTTATATAATTTTTATACTTTGAATGTTTTTTGTGTAATACTTTGTTGATTGCACCTTTTATCAATAATGTTTACCAGTTAACTTGATACTTTAATACAATTCTAGCGAATGCCATTTTAAAAATAATGTTTATAAAATAGCGCAGCTGAGATGGAACAAAATAAAAATGTTTTAAATCTTATGTTAACTCTTGAACCTAAAAAGCTACATCTATAATTCTTGAACAAAATACATTCAGTCTAAGCAATTGATGGGACTGATAACTCTTCCCACATTTTCAGTTAAGTGTTTTTTTAGCGAATTACGAAAATACTTAATGATTATACTTAAATACTTGATGAAAATACTTAAAAAAAAATATTAAAATAAATGCATGTAAATAGCAAAGGCATCGTTGCCATTTGGGGCAGAAGCAAATAATATTGGGATTTTTACAGATTTTTTATTTTACTATAAAGAATTGGAATTTTATAGTATTTTTTTATTATACATTAATACCCGTTAAGATAATAAAAGTATTCCAATAATAACATCATCATTATTGTAGATAAAAGCAAACAGAGACATGCGCATTCACTTTGTTTTGTTTATTAGTTTTTATTAATGAGTTTTGTGGGAAAATGCCTTCTATTCGTTTAATTTTGATTTCTAAAATCTTCTTCGGCTGTAAGTTTGATTAAGCTCAAGCCAATTTTAAATGCTCAGACACTTTTTTTTATGAGACTAAGAAGTTGCATCCATTCATAATTTATTACTATGGACTTTATATTACTTAAACAAAAAATATAATTAATGGTAATGGCCGGTAATTTTGTTATAAATCTTGAAACCTGTGCGAAGATTCTAAACATGATTTTTTACTTTATCGTTTAAAACATAAAATTGGCATTTTACTCTGAGTACTTGTGTAAAGAATCTATAAGTTATTTATCTGTAAGTTTTAATATAATTTTCTACTATTAGAGAGTTCACATTCTCTTTTTAAGTATATTAGTGATAACTTTTACATTATTTCATTTGTATTTAAGACCTTATACTACTTAATTTTCACGGTACACCCTACAGAAGTTACCAAGTTTTTGTATTTCCACATTGTTTCTAATGAATAATCAAAGGGTTACTTTTGATTATTCATTAAAAATCAAACCCACAGGATTTTTTCCCTACAAGATGATGAGTCATATTTCGAATACTGCGTACTTGCATGCAATTTTCCACATTGCACCTCATCGTACTAATAAAGAATATCACGCGGTTTGTCGAATGTTTTAAATTGCCTTTTATTCGGTTATTTTTGGCAGCTAATTTTACATGATTTTTGTGATGGTTTATTCGAGAGAATTTAAAAACTAAGAAGTACTCAAGCGTTTATATTTTTATGCACCAATATATCTTTTATAATAAAGTTTTGGTTGTTAGCTTTTGTCTTTTTTCATTATTATAATCGTTTAAAAATTATCAAAAGTGATGTTAAGTAAGCTTATGCTATGATAAGTAAGAAATAGTTTGAAAAAGATACCCACACAAACACAGCTTCATACATAAATATCTTGTATGGACATCAAAAAGAAGTCATTTTTTAGCTTATGTTTTATTAGTTAAAAAAATCTTCAGCAAAATTTGAATGCACATTTATAGTAATATAAACATTCTCTTTAATTGCCAAAACTTAAAATTCAAAGTCAGCAGCATTGCGCTTTTTTATTTAATTCTATTTCATTAATTTTTTAACAATTAATTGGATCAATGTTAATTTGGACAAAAAACTGTTTAGAAAGTATATTTTTTTAAAACAAGCTTTTTTTTTATTATATTATTTCTTTATTTCCTTATTTTCTGTGAGAAATGTTTTTATAAATTATGGAAAGTAAAATAAATTTTCTACAAGTTAATAAACTTGCATATATTGATAAAATGTTGTCACACATCTATTTAATCACACACATATTTTGGCATGATACAAAATTATAACTCCAAAGTATTTGCAAATGTATCGGGTTAAGATAGTCGCTTTTTTATTGATGTGTCATAAAATTATTCAATGAAAAGGACATTTATTTCTTAAAATTAGCTATAATAGATGTGAAAATAGAACATTCAATGTAACGAGAACAATTTGCTATTAATAAAAAGTATCAAATAAACGCTATTATTCATTTTATGAATTTTCCGTTTTTTGAATTAGATAAAATACTCCCTGAATATATTAATATATTTTGTGTAGAATGAGCGATGGATATTAATTAATCTTTATAGTAAATGTTTTATCTCATGCTCAATTCAAGTATGTAGCAAATCAACAATTATAGTGTTGATGTCTTTAAAGAATAATCACATTTAAATCTTCATATTCTTATAATAAAATGTTTTGCAAATCCATTGTACTGATTATATGGTAACATTCAACTTGAAATTAAAAAGTATGGATCCCTTTTTGCTTGCTTATATATTACATACTTTTATAAAATTGAAAAAAAGTTAAATAATTATTAAAGCGTGAAAAAGAATTTTTCATGACAAAGTTTACTTGATTATGTTACTTTTTTGCTTTAAAGTTTACTTGTTTATGTTGCATATTTTTCAAAAGATGATAATTTACAAAAACTTGTAAAGGAACAATTATTTATTGTGTTCTCTATCATAATTATTTAATAGTACTAATTATTATTACTAAATATTTATTTTTGATTTCACTTCTTAATGAATAAAATATTTGTATTCATTAAAATAAAAATAAAGAAAATAAAGTTTGAGATAGAAAGGAAATATTTTCCCTTACATAAAAGCAATGTTTATATCTTCATTTAAGTGATAATTATACATTTTTAATATCTTTTTTAGATGATCGCTGTTTTCTCCCCAGAGGAACGAAGGAAAAAGAACGATTGAATTGGGCTGCAGCTTCAAATTTTTGCAGCAGTGCAGGCGGTTCTTTAGTTTCGATTCGAAATTCTCAAGAGCAAGGTTCGTCATGCGTTTAGATTTCCCTTCATCGTGAGAACCACACAGCAGATAATAATAAGTTGGAACAGTGGTGTTGTGCTAATTTTTTTTTTACCGGAACGCGTATATATAAACAGACGGCCGCTCTGTGCGGTCTCATGTCCCAAATTTAACGACGGGTGAGGGGAGGGGATTTTCCCAAATAAATACTGGAAAGAATATTTTATTAACTAATTTCCTTTTAATAATTGTTACATAAAAATCAAACTTAATTTCAGTTATAATTTTACACCAAACTATAAATTCATCGCTTTAGCATATTTAGCTATTTTTTATTTAGAAAAAATTCCAGTTTGTGCTTGTATTTGACTCCATTTTAGCCATGGACATAATTTAAAAAAAATTAGTATAAATTTAATGATGTGTTAATCATATTACAATGCTAATAAATTGGATTGAAAAAGATGTGCCTTTGTTTTTATAGCACAGTGAATAACATTCAATAGAAATCGGTTGAGTTTTGAAATAATATTCCCAAATTTTTTAAGTTTTATATCGCGCCTATTGAGATAATTTTATATTTCAAATACGAGACACCAAACTTTAAATATTTAATAAAAACGTCAATGCTTTAGCCACATAGTTCTCAAGCAATCAGAAACGAAAAAATACCCGCTCCGATGTATTGCGCATGCGTGAGATCTTCCTGCCGTCGCTTCAGTATGTGGTACTTTTCAACATGTCTCTCGCGGGCAGCAACGTGGCCGGGAAGTGATAGGTGCGCGTTGGAAGCATGCTGCCTCAATGTGCGGCCTGCCTAACACTTTTTAATCGACACTTTGACTTAGGTAACGTGCATAGAATATTTTGCTAACAGTAGTACTTATTAATCTTATTATTACATTGTATTGGTTCGGGTTCGGTTCAAACCCTTGTTTATAATACATATAAAAATTCGTCAAAAGTTAAAAACTTTTTAATTTTTTTTCATACGTCAGCCAATTCTCATTATCAGAAATCATTTTTAGTGCCGGAACGCGTTCCTGTCCAAAAAGGAACTACCGGAACGACGTTCCGGAGCGTTCCGGCTCGACAACACCACTGAGTTGGAATAAGAATAAAAACTTTTTAATTTTATTAAAATTAAAAAATTTTTAATTTTTTTTCATACGTCACTGAGTTGGAATAAGAATAAAAACTTTTTAATTTTATTAAAATTAAAAACTTTTTAATTTTTTTTTCATACGTCAGCCAATTCTCATTATCAGAAATCCTTTTTAGTGCCGGAACGCGTTCCTGTCCAAAAAGGAATTACCGGAACGACGTTCCGGAACGTTCCGGCTCGACAACACCACTGAGTTGGAATAAGAATAAAATTAGGTTTTAATAGCAAGTTTCGGAATGTTGACTTGGCAGGCACTGTTTTGGGCTTGCTGTATTATTTAAAATTTATTTTGTTATTTTTTTTGTTTATTATTTAAATTTATATTGTTTCCGGTTTTTATAATTTGTATATTAAAATCGTAATTGTCCGTATAATATTTCTCAATTTGCTATATATATTGGTTTCAGAAAAGATAGTATAGGGCTCCTTATTTTTCAATACATTGTAACTATTTTTCTTGTAGCCTTTCTCGCCTATTTGATGCAAGGTTTGAAAGAAGACACCTGGATTGGTCTTCATGATACTATACATTTTGGCAGATATTATTGGTTGGATAATTCAGATATGCAATATTCAAACTGGGCTATTGGAGAACCTTCACTCTTTGGAATACAAGTATACATAGAAAAATAATTGATTCTTTTATAAATTAATTTAATTTGATTATAAAATGTAAATTTTAGAGGATACTTTAAACTCTTAATTTTGAAATATTGTACTTAAAAAGAACATGAATTTAAAAAAGACTATTTCATATGTTCATAAGTTTTTAATTGCTTTGCATTAAAAGTATAGAAAAAAAAACAATCATTATCGAACAGAGAATATAATCATGAGAAATGCTTAATCTTATCACCAAAAGTTTAACATGATTATCACATTTAAAGGTATGAATGCTAAAATTTATTCGTATATAATTTTTGAAGCCAGTATTGTATTATGCAAAAACTTGAATAGAGTTTGAATTTCGATTTAATATGACTTTTAACGAAGATTATGATGACATTTATATCTAATTTGAATGAAAATAATTTTGTTTGATTAAATACAATTTGAACTCACCATTTACTTTGCTAGTTGAAGGAATTTATTTTATTATGATAATCTTAATTGATAACGTTTTAAAGATGTTGTGGGGAATTGTTATTAAAATAGAAAATACTATTGATGTACAACGAATTTCTTGGTCAATATGTCTTAGAGGATTAGATTCAAGCAGCTTTGAAGAATGAAATGCAAAACAAATGAAACTTGTGTGATTCACCTTGATAGTGGAGTGTCTCAGCCTTATGAGATTCTCTTGTTGTGTAGTGTTCTCCTATGGGTTAAATTTCATTGTTTGAGGCTGCCTGTCAAGGAGTTGCTTCTTGTCCAGAAGTACGAGAGTTTCCAGAAGGCAAAACTGGGGATGACTTAAAATCTTTATAAAACTTCTAATGAGTCAAACACTATGGAACATCAGAGCTCTCAAAAAAATTATTATGAAAACAATTTTTAATTGCAATAAAATTTTATATATAACTCTACAAATTAATTTAATAAAATACACTTATTATTCATAGGAAGAAAGATTTATGAATTTTTTCCCCATTTTGTTTTCTAGTTTTAAAAAAATCATTCAAATTTCTTTAACCTATAAATGAGTTAACGGTTGTATCAAATAATACCAGCAATTATTTCTTTTTTTATTTTATTTGAATTTTTGTGAGAAAAGTATGAGAATAACTAAAATTATATAAAAATTGGGACTTTTATTTAAGTTCAGTAAATATTTTTTTTTCTTATAAATAAAGCGTTAACAGTATTTTCGATACTCTTTCATAAATATATTTTGTGACATGGATTAAATTTTCGATAAAAAATGTGTAGGAGGTAAGAAATTTTTATTCATTTTTTTATGCGTTTAATTCCTGGTATCACTATCATTTTAGTTTTTTATTTCTATTTTATTCATTTCATTATTTTGAACATTTATTATAAGGAATATTTCGATATTAAATCCATCTCATAAATACAACATTGTTGAAGTTGTTGCCAGGCTACTTGGATATCCCCCATTCAACAGGAATGAAGGGCACCTTATATATTTTACAATCCAGTGGATGTGCCATCGCGGCCACTAAAGTAAGCTCGTCTTCGTAATTTAGGGATAACCCCCACATTTAGTCCGATCATTTCACATGGGTAGCATGACATTTTTTTTATGCCCCTGTTATTGACGAAGGGTCTTTGGAGTCACTGATGAAAGAATGTTCCTTCGAGAACGAACATTCTCACTAACCTCACGTTTCATAGACACATTTTATAGAAACATTTCTCTTTATTATGTTGGGAGGTTTATACATATATATTTATCATAAGGAATTTCTTTGAAATAAAATGTGTTTGCGAGTTGAAAATGGGCTGAACATTGGTAGACGCGAATATAACATCTCAATTTATGTACATGTGATATGGAGGCCGTGGTGGCCTGGTTGGTTAGGGCATCGTTACCTAAAGGTGGTGATCCGTCGTGTTCACTAATGGCGACTGGGGCACGTCCCAATGTCCTCCATGTTCCCATTACCTCTGGGGGTGGTTGGAGCCAGGCTTTGGAATTTCAATCTCTAAATTGGAAAATTCAGATGGTGCTGTCATCTCTGAACCTAAAGTCGTACTTCCACCTTCGTATGAGGGTGCTCTATTCAAAACCGCTTTCCCTGACTTCCTTTGCCAAGTGTCATCAAAAACAGAAATGATATTTTCATATGGAGGGATTCATATGAATATGTTATTAAAGATTACAATGTTGGAACTGTTAAGTGTTAACTTAAAATTTTAATAAAAATGGTTTTTTTATGTGATTATATTTATATTTTGCATAATACCTTAAAGTTTATGCAAATTTAATGTATTATGCACATTCAAGTATACGTAAAACAAATATTCTTAGAGATTAGAGGCAATATT
>JAPDSC010141619.1:343902-370951 GCA_026290005.1 Latrodectus geometricus
TTATGTTCAGGATCTTGTGGTTGAATTTTCCTTGTTTTGTTGTCATCCGCTGAACGATGAGACCTTAACCAAGTTTGTGCACAATCATCTGGTTTAAATAATTGTTGTGGTGGGCCATTCATTTTTAAAAATAAAAGATTTGCTAGATTTTCAATTAATATTCTATTTCTTTGTTCATTTGAAATAATATTCATATTACTGAATCCACGTTCACACTCTGCCGAACTGCAAGGTACAATAGATATGTATCGAATTAAGATTTCTACATCTTTAGGAATTATTTTGCCTCCTGTATCAATATAATCTCTAAACGCATTAATACATCGCATCGGTGATGTTAAATTAAAACTGGTGCATAATGACTGGATTTCATTTTCTCCATAGCCACTTTTTAATCGACACTTTGACTTAGGTAGCATAGGTAGCGTGCATAGAATATTTTGCTAACAGTAGTACTTATTAATCTTATTATTACATTGTATTGATTCGGGTTAGTTCAAACCCTTGTTTTTAATAATACATATAAAAAGTCGTCAAAAATTAGAAATAAAAAATAATCAGCAATTCTTTTTAATTTTTTTTAATACTTCAGCCCATTCTCGTTATCAGAAATCATCTTTAGTTCCGGAACGCTTCCCTGTCCAAAAAGGAAGTACCGGAACGACGTTCCGGAGCGTTCCGCCTCGACAACACCACTGCAGAAGTAATATTTTTACATACGTCGTAATATTTTTTATTTGAAATGATAAAAATAGTATGTAATATGTTTTTAGAATTATGGTTATTTATGTTATTTATACATGGATTTTGTGAGTTATTTCTTATTATAAGAGAAATTTGTTCTGAATATATACAGTTATGCATTATATACAACTTTAATATTTAAATTGATAAAATTCAGAGGGTGCAGTTAATCGATTTGACAATTGAAACATAGATATATCAGATGGAACTCATCAAGTGCAAAATATAGAACTTATATTTATTATCGAATTTATTATCTTTATACTATTACTGCTAAAATTATATTTTTAATTTCTGAAAATTCGTGCATTTTAAATAAATCTTATAAAACAGGTTAGTTGATTGCAGAAACGTACAGATCTATTGATGAACATGTAAGGGAAAAATGTATTTATATAGGCATAATTTTTGAGATAAAATTGTATGATCTATAGAAAATAATAAAATCTATTTTGTTTTAGTTATAACTATTTAAAATACAAATGAAATAAATTTATTTGGAAGATTAGTTCAATAGGTACATTCCGAGAAACACATATGGAAAGAAATATATTATGTTGATCTTAATTTATTGAAAATGTAGTTTAATCTTAAACTTTTATCGCATTTCCAAGAATACACGCCTATCCTTTCACCGTATTTTCTTATGCATCTATTGCAATCGACTTATGAACTAAAAATTGAAGAAATTGTTGATTACTTGATATTTTAATGTAGAACAACATATATTTTTTTTCTTTGTATGTGTTCACCACAACTTTTCAAATTTGTTGGGTTCCTTTTAGTTATATAACCTTTTATAGTATAATTTATAATATAATACCGTAAGTATGTTATCTAAAGAAACGTTATTCATCATTTAATAGATATTATATACATATATATGGAACTACTTTGATATACCCCCCAAATCAGAAATTTGGCGACTTTTTCTTCCCTCACCAACAATAATACCTGTTTTGGCGCCTTTTTTACTCGCCAAGATGGATTCTCGCTAAATACAAATAATTAATACATAAAAATCTTTAAAAAAAACTCAGAAAATGGTACAAAATACAAGAAAATACCAAATTTGGCAACAGCAAAAACCTAAAAGCTGAAAAAATCTAAATTGGTAACAAAAAAAATAAGAAACAGCAACCCTAGAAAGTCCGTAGGGAGTGACAGATTTGGCGCTTAATTTTTCGGGGGGGGGGGTATATCAAAGTTGTTCCATATATATATATATATACACTTGCATTTAAAACAACACTAATTTTTAGTTTTCTTTAGTTATTTTTAGTAATTTTTAATTATTTGCAATTTATATTTCTGCTATTTTTGATGTATTTCACATCAATTTTATATACCTGTCAAAGTGCTATCTGTTTTATAAATTTGTCTAGTAAAAATGCACAATTTTAATATATATTTTAGAAAATTCGTTTCTTTATACACAGTCAGTTACGTTAGTGTGACCACCACGTACTTCCGCATAATGGGACTGTTCATAATTATCGACGTGACAATTGTGGTGCACCACTGGCGATAAATGGTAGAGGCGACGATGGTTGCGGATATTCGTTCGGGTGAATAGACGTGCTATCGTTGAGCAATTGACCGACTAAATGAACCAAGGGGCTACCAACAGTGTCTCCCAAACTACTGATCATCGAATGTTGCTGCGTCTGGGCCTCCGAAACAGAGCCTGGTTGATGCTCCTATACTGACTGCTGTTCATCGGTAACGAATGCTGGAATTTGCATGAAAGTACAACTACTGGACGTTCACTGAGTGACGAAAGGTGGCGTTTTACGATGAATCCCAATTTATGCTCCATCTGACAGATTGATGCTTGTGAAACCTCATACGGCGTGAAACCTTTGAAAGCAGACACCTTTAAACCATTGCAGGAACATTCCAGGTTGGAGGTGGAAGTATTATGGTTTGAGGAAAGTTTTCCTGGCATTTATTCTGTGGGTTCACTCATCATTGTGGAAGATCATAAAAGCACGCATCTGACCTTGCTGACCATGTCCACATCTATATGTGCATTGCATTTCCCAGGATGACTGCATCCACCAGCAGGGAAACATGAGGTGTCCTACAGCTGGTAGTGTGTCATTTGGGCCAGGATGAATTTACTGTTTTCTCCTGGCTCCTGCAAACTCATCTGACTTAAACCCAATGGAGAATCTGTAGAACAATCCACTAGGTTCGATATGCTCATCAACTAGTCAACTAGGTTCGATCGTTGCATAGATCCACAATGGAACTGGAGTGACGCGGCTCAATATCCCAGTGAACCTAGTTGACTTTCTTTTTGTAGGTCTCGCAGCAGTCTGCGTTACGAACGGTGGTTATTCTGGCTTTAGACAAGTGGTCACACGAATGTGACGGGACTGAATATGTACTCTTGAAGTGCTCTCATAACTTAAATATTCATGTAAATAGATGTCAATTATCCTTTCATCTCATTTCATTGTTATAATTTTATGTGTCTGTCACATTTGACTTCATGAAGTCAATCGAAATATTTTTCTAAATTATTATTGTTTTTAATAATTTTAATTCTAATAACAATCATAACTTTTTATTATGATTATTTTATATTATAGTTTAATAACAATGTTTTCGGCTCATATTTACTGTACGGTCGCTCTTGGCGTGATTTTCCAAAGTTGGCAATAAATAACATTTTCTGGCAACCCAAACAATTCTGGCCAATCACAGATGAGGGATTCTGACCAATGAAAAATGGGGGATTCTGATAAAATAGGAACCGACCAATGAAAAATGGAATATTCTGTTTATTTTCAGACCTCGTTTGTCGAAATTGGCGAAGTAGGCGAGATTTTTGGCGAATTTTTGAAAAAGTTGCCAAGAGCGACCGTGCAGTAAATTTTTACCATGTTTTTCAAAACATTATTACTCATATTCAGGTAACTGTAGCTTTTAATAATAAACTCGTTTCATCAGAGTATGCCATTAAACTACAATGCATTTACTTTTGCGTATTGCTTTACATAAGAGTTTATTTCATCTCGATATTCTGTTGACAAAACATTATCGAATTAGTGTATTTCTCTATACAGACCCAGATATAAAGCAGCCTAGTTACAATCGAGGCATGGAGTGCATTCACCCGGAAGGCTGGCTGAAACTCGGTCTCATGTGCTTCAAGATCTTCGAAAACCACCTGCAGTGGCAGGAGGCAGAAACCGCCTGCAGAAGGGAAGGGGCCCACCTCATTTCCATCACCGGAAGTCACGTGCAGGCAGCAGCCAGGTTCCTTGGCTCGGAAGTGAATGACACCTACTGGATTGGACTTCAGTATGATGTGAGTTTTTATTGAAAATAAACTGTGGGTTTCCGTCGGAAGTAGCATTCCCAACACATTAAAATGTATGATCCTCATTTAATATGTTACAGTAGTTTCTTAACTTTTGAGAAATTCTTTACTTGTTAACTTGATATTTAATTAAATGTGCTACATAAATCGATAAAAATATTTTATTTGATCGTAATATGAGTTTAATATATCTTTTATAAATGAGCAGCTCACTAGTGGAAATCCACTTTCAAATTTTAAGTGTAATTTATTTGAAGTGCCTCGCAATTTCTTATGTAGGTCAAGTTTTAATTAAACAAGGCATTAGCAATACATAAATTCATTATAAATTGAATTACACAGAAATTAAGAGTTTTATTATTATTTTTTTAATAATTCAACACTATTTTTAAAATAAAAAGTTACCTGTTCTGGACGAAAATGCTGCTTTTACTGATGTATACAATTATTAAATTTATGTATCTAAAAAAAAAATATAACGAAAGCATCTCATACAATAAGAATATAGGTAATTTTTTAAGTAATAAATACCCTTTAATTAATTTGGAGAGAAATATAGAAAGAGATTTCAGCTTTTAATTTCTCTTTTATGATAAAAACTTTGTTTCTTTACGGAGATCGAATATTTATAGTCTTTTATTGCTTGGGGACTTTAATAATCGCTTAGTAAATGAAGTAAAACAATAACTTTTACTGTTTTTTTAATATTAGATCTAATGTATTAAAGTTTAGGGATTCTAGACTTTAATATATTAGAACTGATATTTAGAACTTAACTAATATCCTCCACCCACATTTCTTCGACAATATTCCTGTAGTCACTTTCCCATACTTGTATGGATTCCCAAGGGAATCCAATATTTATTGAAGATGGTCACATGCTTGTTTAATGATTAACAAAGGATTTCTGATAAATTTTGGGCATTTGTAAGTTTTCGATGTGGAGTTAACATCGTATTTTCAATCGGGATTGTTTTTACTGTTATTCTTTAAGCGATGATTACAAATTGTCTGACAAACAGTCATCAATTATAATAGTGTATAACGAACAAATGTATCGTTTGACGTAGCTTCGTTTTGTAAGAGACACAAATAATTAATTTTTTATAATCAAGGAAAATTACATTTTATTAAACTTTGTATTATTACATTTTGTTAACTGCCAATGTATGCTGTACAGTGTTTTAATGTCCTTGCTGTAAACGTAGTCAAATTAGTTTGTTAATAAAGCGTCTGCTTGTAATAAATGTCTTAATAAAGTATCTTCCATTTATAATAGCATGGGAATTTTACAGGAAGGAAGTAAATTGATAGCATTTATTAGGGCAATTTTAATTTAATCAAATATGAATGTATTGCGTCAATTGGGGAAAACACAATTATATGATTCACTCTGACAAGGAAGTCTTCCAAATTTTAATAAGTTTCAAAATTCCTAATGGGCTTTAAAATAAAGGTCGTATTTAAAAGAAATTCAGTTTGATTTTCAGAGGTAAATGAGATCTTATTAGACCGATCAATTTGGTGCCGCCTGTCATGTACACATCATTATTTTTTTCTTAGCATAAGCGTTACTTTTTTTAATCAAAAAAGTATGGTTGCACTACCTTTTAGAGAGCTGTTTTTCATTCAGTTAAAAGGGAAAATTTTCTACTTAATGTCAGAAATGTGAGTACATATGTACAATTTTGTAAACCTTCAAAATTGTGAGAAATTGCGTTAAACTGACACCAAATCCTTTTCATAAATTTCTTTCATAGCTTCATATTGGAACTCAAAGGCACTTTAAATTCATTCTTTAATAGTAACAAAAAATTATATTGATATAGAAATACTAAAATAAATAGCATCCTATTGGAGACTAAATAATAGCAATGACAGGTTCTAAAAGTTATGGTTGTAAAAGCAAAGAAATTCAAATTAATTCGTATTTAAATAGATGTGAATGGCTTATCAAAATAAAAACCATACTTTTGGTACATAATTTTCCATTGTGGGAACTTTTTTATAATTTGTTGTCGACACATGCACCTAAATATATAATTTTAAATCATTGTTTAATAAATATCCTCATACTATGATACTTAAGAATTAAATTGGATTGTATAGAACTTTCATTAAACAATATGTCGCCAAATATTTCAGTTGAATGCCAAAAATCTTCTCACCTTATTTTACGTAACTTGTATCTTCGCCTTGAAAAAATATATAAAAACTTTAATTTATATTGGAGTTTGTATGTAGGGATAGAAAATGTAATTATAAATATGTATTTACTACAAATAGAAATTATGAAATATGAGCTCATTAAGTAGCTGGGCAAATGTTAAATTGCTTTTTTTCGTGGGAATGTTTGACGAGATAAATTGTAATAATACTTTTTCAGATAACTTTATAACTGCTGAAATTAATTATAAATTTATTTTAGTGTCTAGCGTTTTATTCATTTTATCTGAATATTCAGGAGGTATGCGTAAATATAATTGAATTATTCATAAATGTTTAAAATATTATGTATTGATTTGATATTTACAATTTATTGATCTTTCTTTTTTGTGTTTTCAATTTCAAAGGATGCAACTCAAAAAATCTTCTGGCAAAATAATTGGCCTGTTAACATATCGAGATGGGGAGAAAATGAGCCTGGCCCGTTCCATAAGAGTTTATGCTATGCTGCCACTTCTGAAGGCTATTGGAAACGATTTCCATGTGAAAAAGAAATGCCCTACATTTGCCAAATAACTGCAGGTATGTCAATCAAAAGAAATAATGTATATTGAAAAAAATGTATTTCACAAGAATTAATACTTGGGTAAATACTTTTCTGATTATTTTACTGAAATTCGTTGTTGATCAATATCTATTTTTATAAAGGAACAATTGCTGTGCACTATAAGTTCAAAAAAGAAATGTTCTGATTCTGTTAAAAGAATTTTCTGAGTAAAGTAACTTACTTAAATTGAACCCTTAATTTTTTTCTTTTATATACAATTTTTAATGCGCATGGAGAAGTAGTTGTTACTTTTTAAGAAAGCTCCTACTTACTTGTGTATCGTTTTAATATCTGAATTTGTTTGCTTGGAAGTCAAATTGTTGTAAAAAGAAAAAAAATGTTGTTTGGAGATAAATCCAAAAAATAAGAAGAGTGTTTGGATTTTATTGCTAGAAAAGCTTCCATGCGTAGAATCAGCAATCTTCTTTCTCTTTTAATGACCTGTTCGTTGTATGGGACAGAAAGATGAGTATATATATGGATATGTATATATGGAGAAGTCTAATAATTACCGCAGAGCGTAGTTTCTTTATACGCATATTTATTTGTTTGAGTGATTCTTTCTAAGGATTTCCAGTTCTGAATACGATTGTAATCAATTTTCTGGCACATTTCCTTATTCTTTTTATGTACTAAAATTTAATTGCCACTCATTGATCATTTTGATAAACTGTTACATAACACATAAGTGCTACAAATAATCATTGTTCAGATGTTATTGGGTAATCAAGCAAAGAGTAAATGAAGAGAGAAAGGGTGACTTTATAACCAGTTGTTACAGCCAATCTAATATCTGGTTTCTTTCAAATTTTCTTGCAACCTTCATCAGGGGAATACGCACAAAATATATCAAATTTTACATCTGTTCAGAAGTGTCTGGATTCGAACCCAGAATCTTTTGCTTTGAAGAGTGATGTCTTACTCCATGGTCACTATAAGACCGATGTAAAATACTTTTGACATCACACAGTGGATTGCATATTGACTCGAGGGGCTGTTGTGCATTTTAATTGTGCAAGTACTTTCGGGAGGATTTTTTATTAGTAGGACGTTCTATTCACATGTCACAAGGGGGGGGGGGGACTCAGAAAAATCCCAAGCTTCCACCTCGAAAAACATACATACAGAACACACATCTCCAGCAGTAGTTGGCGTCCTACAACGATGTCAAGGTGAGCCATCGATGTAGAATTGTTGCATGTGATCTAATTAGTGAATGCTCTTAGAAATATATTTTAGCAATCATAATTTCTTTCCTTCTCATACTTGAAGTTATAAATAATTTGACATATAAAAAAAAATGTCGGTCTATAAAAAATTATTTTTGAATTGACTAATTGTGATGCTTAATTTAACACGAAGTTTTCTGGTAAATTGTTAAAATGTTCCTTAAAGTATTTACAGCATTTTTCTATTAATTAAAATTATTTATATACAAATATTTTTGACAGAAAGACTTCCAGATATAAAAGTACCATTTCATTCCATTTTGTTTTAATTATAACATGTTATTTAATTCGTGAATTCTTGGTTATTACAATTTATTAATGATATTAAAGAATTCTTTAATGGAAATATGTATTACTTAAATCATAAAATTGTGTAGGAGCTAAAAATTTTAAAATCCTTTATATTTAACTAAATAAATTTAGGATAATTATATAAGAAACGAATTATTTTTTATGCCTTTTTTTAAAATTAAGTTAAAGATGACAATTTATAAAATATTTAAGTGATTTTATTGCTAGACATATATGATTATAAATTATAGGGCTTTATTTATTTATTTTTTTAATATTTTTATATACTAGCCTTTATAAATATGTACACGAAACTAAAACCTTTTAAATTTGTAATTCTATTACAATATTTTCTTATGTTTTTAAAGTAATTTTGCAAGAAATTTCGATATAAATTCCATATCAATAAATTATAAGACCCATAAACTTAAGCAAACTAAAACTAAGAAATGGAAAATAAGTCATAAATGGAAAGTAAGTCCAAAATGAATTTGAAGACAAATTGAAATGAATGAAAGTCCAAAATGAATTTTATAATTTAATATAAAATAACTTAAAAATTTTAATTTTCGTAAATTCTAAAATAAATTAAAATATTTTCTCAGCAAAAACATTTTTTATTAAATATAAATTTTTCCTTACTAATATTTTTTTAATAGAATAAATGTTGATATAAAATAAAATATTCAAACTCAGAAAATTATGATGAAGACATGCATTTCTATCAGATTACTATAGGTCAGATAAAATTAATTGATTGCATTTCCTGGAATAGATATAAATAAAAATGTTTCAAATAATTTTAACACATAATACAGAATTATTTGGAATCTCACATCTGATTTAGTTATGTACATCAACAGAAGGAGTTGAATGTGGAATTTTATATATGTTTAGATCTTGAACTAGACACGAGAAGAGAAAAATAGCAATCATATACTAGTTACCAATAATTAAAGAAAAATCAAACTTTTTTAACTTAGGGATAACTCTCTCAAAAGTGAATCAATCTCAATAAAATTTGAATATGTAAGTAAAAGGAGCTGAACAATATGGCATTCTTCAAAGTACTGCTGTTGGAATACGCCATTTGCAAGGAGCATAAATCTCAAAGCAAGGCGGTTATTGTTGCTTCGCGTCTGAGATTAGAAATCTGGTATGGCGACATTGAAATAATGTTTCGTAGGCATCATTTGATGGAACAATTTCGATGGCGAGCCTTGGAGAAACTAGAGGCAAGACAAAGTCAGATGCAAGTGGCTGAATGTGAGGCCATCTGTATTTTATAGCAACAATATCTAACCACGGATTCAGCATTCAGCCAAGGACGATCACGAGTGCCGATATTTGTCATAATGCGCAAGAAGGAATAGAACCATAACTCCGCCTGAACTCTTTGCAAGCTCCGGAATCTAGATCAACCGGGCGTCGAAAGCTTCACGTCTTTATGCGAGGCGACCACTCATTTGAATCCAGATCACGTGATGGCATAGGCGGGAACATTTGCAAAGGGACATGTCCACTGGACGCGTGATGGCTGTTCTCTCGACGGATGAGTACAGGTTTAGCATCGAAAAAGATAGTAGGCACATTTTCAATTGGAGAGAACGTGGAATTCGTTTTCACTCATCCAACAACCTTGAAAGAGGATTTGGCATCGTCTGTGTTTGGGATGATATTTCTTTGGGTGGATGCACAAACCTGCATTTCTTTTCCCTTAGAAATATTAATGACGTCTTGCATGCTTATGTGATTCCTTATGCCGGGACAATGGGTGAAGCTTTCTTGCTAAAGCATGCTAATGCGAAACCTCACAGGATTCGCAGCGTGGATGCTTATATGGAAAAGGAAGCGATTGAGCAGCTCGTTCACCGGACCTTAACCCAATGGAATACATTTAGGACGCCATTTTACGACGTGTAGCTGTTCTCAATCCCCCTCCTAAGACCCTTGTCATGATTTCAGCTGCTTTGGAAGAGCAATGACTCGCACTTACTGCACAATTAATGGAATTATTGAGACACATGGCGGCCTACCCTGTATTGCTTTTTGGGGATCATACAAAAGGTACTTTTCCTATCTCTCATTTGTTCATTGTGTACATATGCTAGTTTTTACAACACCATAATTGTCTGGCGATTTCCTTTTACGCTACTTTGTATCTTACTGTGTGTTGTATAATATGTATACTCATTCCTTAAATTCCACGCATAACCTTTTGGATTATCAACATTTTTGTGATTTTTCCTTAATTTATGATAACCAGTTTATGTGTTATTTGTTTTTTCATATTGAAGAGGTAGGAGATAGATTTTCAAAAGAATTAAAAGAAATTATCTATTGATGTTGGAGTTTGAGAGCTTTCTGAGTTTTCTCTCTTGTAACACATGAATATAACCCACTATCTATGAAACTTCCTCCCAAAAAGCAACTATGTGATTGATTAAACGCCTTACTTAAGTTATAGCAAACTAGAAAGTTCACAACGCGATGCCATAGCACATTTGGAATTAAGTCCTTTATGAATGTTAAGTTCTCCAACTTTCATGGCAGTGACTTCCATTGTAAAACCTTGCTTTCTAGGAAAAATAAAGATTGAACTAACTGTATAAGTTTAAATCAAATCGAATAATGAGTGGAGCGAACATGCTCTAAATATGAAGTTGTAAGTATAAAAAGCAGGATTATTTATAACCAAGATTTCCAGTAATATTTCCGTTCTGGAACTAATTTAAAGAACTGCAAATAGGTATGCTGCTGTAGATAAAATGAATAATTTTTCAAAAACCAAATAAATAAATCAATAGAACTAGCAAACTATACAATATTTTTTATTATAAAATGCATTATAGTTAAGTTTAGAATTGTAGTAGAAAGAATATGTAACGCTGTACTTACTTTTCTTTAAATTTACACTACTGGCCATTAAAATTGCTACACCAAGAAGGCGACATGCTACAGACGTGAAATTTATACGAAAGAAAGAAGGTGTTGTGATATGCAAATGATTAGCTTTTCAGCGCATTCAGACAAAGCAGGCGCCAGTAGCGACACCTACATTGTGTTTAAATGAGGAAATTGTTCAGCCGGTTCCTCATACACAAATTGCATTTGAACGTTGTTGCTTGGTGAAAAGTTGTTGTGATGCCTCGTGTAAGAAAGAGAAATGCGTACCAGCATGTTTCTGACTTTGATAAAGGTTGAATTGGAGCGTACCGGGATTGCGGTTTATCTTATCGCAGTATCGCTGCTCGCGCCGGTCGAGATCCAATGAGTGTTAGCAGAATATGGAATCGATGGGTTCAGGACGGTAATACGAAACGCCATGCGGGATCTCAACGGCCACCTATCACTAGCAGCCGAGAAGACAGACATATTATCTGCATGGCCGTAATGGATCGTGCAACCACGTCACGAGCCGTGAGTCAAGAAACGGGGTCGTTTGGGAAGACAACAAGTGTCTGCACGAACAATTCGACGACGTCTGCAGCAGCATGGACTCTCAGCTCGGAGACCATGGCTGCGGCTTCCCTTGACGCTGCATCATAGACAAGAGCGCTTTTAATGGTGTGATCAACGACGAACCATGGCGCACGAATGGCGAGACGTCATCTTTTCAGATGGATCCAGGTTCTATGTACAACATCATGATGGTCGCATCCGTGTTTGGCGGCATCATGGTGAACGCACACTGGTAGCGTGCATTCGTCATCGTCATACTGGCCCATCAACTGGCGTGATGGCATGGGGTGCCATTGGATACACGTCTCGGTCACCTCTTGTTCGCATTGACGGTGCTTTGAACAGTGCACGTTACTTTTCTGGTGTGTTAGGACCCGTGGCTCTACCCTTTATTCGAGCGCTGCGAAACCCTACGTTTCAGCAGGATAATGCCCGACTGCATGTTGCCGGTATTGTACGGACCTTCCTTGATACAGAACATGTTCGGCTGTTGCCCTGGCCAGCACGTTCTCCAGATCTTTCACCAATAGAAAACGTCTGGTCAATGGTTGCCGAGCGACTGGCTCGTCACCAAACGCCAGTCACTACGGTTGTTGAACTGTGGCATTGTGTTGAAGCTGCATGGTCATCTGTACCTGTACATGCAATCCAATCTCTGTTTGACTCAATGCCCAGGCGTATAACTGCTGTTATTACTGCCAGAGGTGGTTGTTCTGGGTACTGATTTCTCAGGATCTATCCAGCCAAAAATTTTGAAAATTTAATAACTTGTTGTTTCTAGTATAATATATTTGTTCAATAAATATCATTTTTTTTATCTGCATTTCTTCTTGGTGTAACAATTGTAATGGTCAGTAGTGTAGATGTTACTATTGAAGGGCAAAGAAACGTGCTCTATTCTTGAAACGAAAAAAGCTCCGCTTCCGAAATTATCTATATCGTTTCTGAAAAAACTTTATAATTAATTTAAATCAGCGTTATTTGTAGTTTTAAGCTGATTACAAATGGTGCCATCACAAAATTTTGAAAAACAACATATTTTTATTTTAATTTAGAGACCGATATAAGTCTCATTCCGGTTCGAACATCCACGTTTCATTGCATTTACTATTCATTAGAAGTGCATTAGCAGAAATGTAAACGCATACGTGCTAAAATGAGTGGTAACAATGTTTTTTTTTAATGTTATGAAAATGTATAGCGTTATTTACAAGTCGTTATTGTGGTTATGCGAATAACGTTATATAGAAAAACCTCACTATTTATGTAACCACTAGAAATACAGCCACTTTTTTCTACATTCCCATGGTGTAACTTTTTTTAAAGAAAGAAAAATATTGTTACTTAAAAATTACATTTGGGAATGTAGAAAAAAAGTAGAGATTCTTTGTAGTTTCTTTATTTCTAGCGGTTACGCTTTGGAGCTAAGTTTTGAAAGAGAATAACCCCGTACACTTCTTTCTTGAAGCGAGTAGAATTCCAGAATGGAATGTTACATCATCTAAATTATTTACATAATGACAAAAACATTCTTACAAGGAGTTCAAATCATAGTTAAATATGGTTAATATTAATTTCAAACACTGTAATAAGTATTTTTAAGTTAGATAGAAAGAGCAACATTCTGTTTTGTTCAACCGTTTTCAATCTAACATCATGAAAATTCGGCGGACAAACAGGATTTCATTTGGATAACTGTACTGGGTTGAACTTGGTACAGAAGTATTATCCAAATGCATTTTAGATGAGAATCGGTCCAATAGAGATTGAGATTATTTGATGGTCTTTCTTTAGGTCCACCTCCCCCCGTCAAAAGGTACAGAGGAGATTGCATAAAATCTTCCAGCGACTGGGTGTCTACTGATGGCAGCTACTGTCTCCTTCCTCGCAGTGATCGATCCGACTGGTACGCTGCAAATTTTCGATGTTTTTTACTCGGTCAGTAGCTCATTTTAAGTTATTACTTCAGATTTTAGTTATACCTTTTTTTAACTAAACTTTCCGATTATTTTGTTTTTTTATTTTTCGTATATCTTTTAGTAATATAAGGAATTAGATTCTTATCAAAATCATCAAGGTAATTTTATCAGTATAGATCTTTTTGTAATTATTGATGCTTTTCTAAGATATTAAAGAGTAACTTTTATTCATGTTCTGCTGTAATATATTGCAGTTTGCTTGTGATGTTTTACAACTTGGAAAATTATTCTTTCATGATATCCAAATATGGACGATTTAGGACATTAAATTCTGTTTTCCATTTAACAAGGAATTTCTAATGTAGAACATTTATATGCTTATGAATAAGGAATATAAGGAAAAAGTACACATGGCTTGTAGGTTTTCTAATTTATTAAAATTTGATATGGGATATTTCTAAAATATGGACAAGACATTTTATTTTCAATGAAAATTAAGATGAAAATACATATTTTATCCTTGATTTTGTTTCCGTTTAGTACAAAAGATTTCTTTCATGCTTATCATATGTTTCATATCTTGCATCAAAATGGAACAAAATAGAAGTATTCTGTTGTTTAAATGTACAATCTAAAATAAATAATGTTTTTCTGTTTAAGAAATTTATATTGTGTTTTGTAAAAGTGAGTAAAATGATCCCTTTTAATGTTGGAAATCTGAAGTGCAAAATACTTTTCTTCATTTTGAATCTATTCCTTTTTTCTTATTGTTTCCAATTTAAGAAAGTTTTGAGATACTGGAGAAAGAACAAAACTCTTAACAGAAATTTAATCTACATTTAAATGCTTAAGTGAAAGGAAAATATCGCTTGAAAATGTTTATAAATAGCAATAAATGCATTAGTAAAATACTGTTTAAAAGTCCTGTCTCTTTTTATACAAATTTTAAAGCATACAAGTTTTATAATAATGTTAATATTTGAGTATGAGAGATTGTTTTGATTTGAGATCCGAGCCTTTCAATGTTAAAGAAATGTTTAAATTCTAAGTAGATTGAAAATAAATTAAAATAAATAAATAAATAAATTTAAGATTTAAATTCTAAATATATAACTGAAATCTTAATAATTTATTATACGTATGGGAAAATTTTGAATATGGGAAATTATTCAGAAATAAGTTATTCAGTTTTAATATTTAATTTTTTCTTATTTATTATTGCATATAATTTATTGCAATCAGTGAATATTTGTGAAGCAGTCTTGTGTTAGGGCTTGTTTCAGTGCGATGTTGTGAACTGTCCGTGTAAGTATTTTAATAGAGCATGATATTTCAGATATTTAAAAGGAATATATTTGTAATGTGTTTTTGAAAATCAATCATTTTTATTGTTTTTAAAATTTTATACTTTCAATAAGGGCTACATAAACTTTCTGTTAAAATATTTGTTTCTAAGTAATATTTAATGGGTGATATAAATTTGAAGCTTTAATAATAAGTAAAATTTATTAAATGACAAGCGAATAATTATTATATTTTAAGAAAAACGTTTATATGTATAACAAGTCATAAATATAGACGGCAAGTGTGATTTTATTCACTATAAACCTCTGTTTATAATAAAAAATGAATAAAATATCTGTTTAATGTATGGGAATTCGAATTTAATATATTGATAATGCTTCGAGCATGCATACAGACTGTGATTATCATTGAAAGGCAGAGAGATCGAAAGATTCGCCGTGTTCAGGTATTTGGTTGTGCTTTAAATGAAATGATAATTCTGGGAGCTTCTAAATTACGAAGATTCTGCTACCACACCAATAACAGGCAAAGATGTCTGCTGGTGCCAATCATGCACAAATGGATTTAACTGTATACTATTCTTCATAATTCGGTCATCTTTTGTTTCTTTTTCTGAATCTTTGTGATTTTCAGATACGTTTTCCTTTTTCAAAAAGATTTTCATTTACAAATCAATACTTTCACGGCACACTTCTTATAAGTACCTCATGTGTCCACGACTATTTTATATATTTTGTAAATTTGTTAGCTATGGGCTACATATCATAAAATATAAGATGCCATAAAATTGACAAAAGTAACAATTTGATTCATTTATAGATCTAGATGAAAAATTGTGTAATTTTATTAAAATCAAAATATCATTAAGATAATTATTTTATGCTCTTACAAATATAGAGTAATTGTTAATTTCTGTTTCATTCATTTTGTAGGTAGCTATATCATTAGCATACATTCATTTGAGGAATTGCAAGCCGTGAAGAAAATCACAAAATTTCCCTCAATTTTCTTGGGTCTTACTCAGAATGCTGACGGTGAACTAATTTTATATTTAATATTTTTTTGCAACAATGAATAAACTGAAGTTATTTGTTTTTCAAATAATAATATCAAATTATTGCTTAATAGATATACTGGAGAAAATTTGCATTTCGAATATTTCTATATAATTTAAAATATTTAATAGTTATGAAAGATTTATTTTTTTGATTTTACTTTTGAAAACAAATCTGATGTTACTACTTTTTCATATTTAATAACATTTAATCTAAATTTTTCTCCACACATGTGTATCCTCATTTATTTTGTCAATAACTGTTATCCCTTCTTTGCATAATGGTGGAAATTTCCATCATAACCTATAATGCCCGAAAATTATATAAAAGAACAAGTTCACTTTAAGTTGATCGTATTTGGATACCTTTTTAATGTCCATTGCATAAAAAGAAACATAGCTGTCAAAAATAAACAAGTGTCATTATCAGTGAAACGAGCTTAAAGTTGTCTCATTCCGCTGTTTGTTGTAGTTGCAATAAACGTATGATTTCGTTTATAATTTTGTTTTATTATATTAGAGTTTCTATTGCTAAAAAATTGAAAATGAGTGGAAGAAAGTTTTGTAATATGTTATTTTCCTCTTTTATTTCTATTTAGTACTAAGCTAATGATCTAACTTTGGATGATGATGGAAATTTTTAGCATATTGTTTTTTGCTAAATTTATACTATAAATATATGCTAAGATTTTTTTAACCATTTTTCCTTTAATTTTGAACATGAATTATATCAACTTGATTAATTTCACCAATAAAGAAAAAATCATGCAAAGAAGGGTTAATTTCAAATCATAAATAAATTTTATAGAGAGGAGGATGCTGTTGTTACAACTCTGAAAATGAAAATTTTAATTATTTTAAATATTATCCTTAAAAGTATTTTATGTTATTGCACGTTTATAAGATGCTTAATCTATAAAGTATGAAGTTCGATTTGCTTTCTTCCACCAACGAAGGAATTTAGAACACTATCGCTGTTATATTGTACTATTAAATCAATTATTTATCAAAAATGAAATTGCAACTTTTTCACCAGGTGGCTACGTTTGGGTTGACGGTAGTCCTGTTGATTTTGTGAACTGGGAAGTTAATGAGCCGAATAACTATGAAGATAAATGTGCTGAAATGATGACGGACACCTTAAAATGGAGAGCCGTTTCCTGCGAGGCAAAAAGACACTTTGTATGTTCAAGCAAAAAGGGTAAGTCGACTGATTTTTTGAAAGAAGTTTGGCGTTGAAGCATCTTTACAAATTAAAAGAATTGTTTTGCATGGTACTTTTCAATGAGCCGGGTGCAAGCGAAAAGTTGCTCAATAATGTAGAGTTCCGCCAAATGTCTTACAACCATAAAGGGAATGTTCGTTTGCAGCCATGTGCACTATTATCTTCTGAATTCATTCAAAACAAAGCACGTTTTCCATTCCTTCAACCATCTTATTTTTTTGTCTTAAATGATGCAAATTTGGGATTTAGGCAGAACTGAAGAAAATGAATTCATTGATATTTGCTTATAATTGAATTTGTTTTGCATACTATTAATTAATATTTGTTTATAGTTGAACATTTTTGAATTTTATTCTGCTGACTGTTTTGCATTCGCTTCGTGACTTGGCTCTTGTTTGACTTACAAATGGTGGCTTTTGCGCCCGGCTAATGGAAAAATACCTTTTACTTTTATTAGGTAACCCCCCAGTAAAGTTCTTGTCATTTTTAATGGCCAAAAAAGAAAATGATTTGAGGAAAAATGCAGACTATTGCTAGTGTTCGAAATGTAGTCCGCATCCAGCACTTTTTGTCGACACGTCTCCAGTTGTGATCAGGAGTTTTGGACCGAATGTTTGATGCAAGCCTGGTTGGTACTTACGTATTAAGGTCACCGCAATCAATTTTACCATTAATCACAATACTGTTAATAATTATTTACCAAATAAAACACGAGATAAGAATATTTTCCTGTTATTTGTTTCATTGGTTGCTATGATATACATGCCAGATTCTCATGATGCTGTATCGACGTGGCATGAAACTATCTGCGATGACGCTAATACATAAGTACCGTCTGATCTATTGCTCTCAATCTCAGGACCTGAAGGCTTAGAACTAATGTATTATAAGGTGCATTCACATCATTATCGCCAAAAGCGTAACTTTTTCGCCAATTTTAGGCAGCAACTGTTACTTTGAAGTTGTTAATCTAATAACATCGAACCATCTTCTTGGACAATTCTATTTGCTTATGCTAATGTACGACATACGATTGAAGAAAGTAATCCATTGATCTGGATTTAAAAAATGCCTGGTATTCCTACTCTTGACTTACGTGTATTTAAACCACGTGCTGTACATATTTGCATATTCTTACTTCATTCAAACAAAAAAAGCTGCAAAAGCTTTATCGATTACCTTATACTTTTCTGCAAAAAAGAAGCAGATTTCTTGCTTTTTTTTAATCATGATTCTGAAAACTAAAATTAGTTAGAGTTATATAAAGTATTCTTCTAATCAAATATTACGTTTAGTTTGTAGAAAATTTAAAAAGTAGCATTTCGGTGACAAGTAATGTAGAATAATTATAACTTATAGCTTATCAACAATAATTTAAAATTCAAAACTTTAATTTAGCGTTATATAAAGCATCTTTAATTACTAATGTTTTGAAGTACTTAATCGTCATAAAGTGCAGTTCAGGAACTCTCTGTAATATAAATGGAATCGGAAAATGTTTAATTACTTGAGATGATTTTGCATAACGTTACACATGTTGAATCTAATCGTCGTCATTGAAGCATGCTCATATCATGCATATTTGCGGAAGATTTTTAATTCTGTGTTCCGTAACAATGCAGTTATTGTAATATTAAGTAAGAAATAAACAATGTATAATTTTATACACAGAAATATATTATCCGAAAGCATAAACAATGTCATAACGCAACAGGAATTTTAAATCAGGTATTTCAAAAGTATAATGTGTGTGAAAATATGATGGAAAATTATGTAATACAGTACATTTATACACATATCATGATTAATGTAATGCATAAATTTTGCATCATATTTATGCAATACATAATAAACAGATATGCGTGAAAGAGTATCTAAATGCTTTCTTAAGGATAGCTGTGTACAACAATTAATATTAAGCTTAGAAAAAAATACATAATATATATAAAGGATTGCTTTCTTAAAGTATTCACCATCATTTCAAAATAAAAATGACAATAGGATCTATTAGTTAGGAATTAATTTCTCAGGATTTGATAATATTGATTTTTATATTATTAGAAATGTGAAGTAATTTTTTGTTATATGATTAGTTTAATATGTATATTATATAAGTCTGCTAAAAATTGTATTTACAAAATAGAATCTTTTCTTTTTATCAGTGTAGGTGGTAGTGAAAACTATCATATAACATAATTTTTTTGTTTTTATTGAATGACTTAAACTAAAAAATGTGAAATTTTACAGCTCAAGAAGAAATCACTCATATCCAAGCAAAGCTTGTTTCAGGTTTGTTATTTTTATAATCAAGCATGATTTTTCTCTTTCCACATTTTGAAATATCTTACCGTTAAGAAAAAAATTATTTAAATAAATCTTTTTAAATATATTGAACAATATTCTTAAATTTGTGTATAAAGTTAAAGCGAGTTTTAAGTATTCTGTCTTCGAAATAATCATTGAAATTTTTTTAATAATCATTCGCTATTTTCATTTTTTATTATGTCTGCTTAGGCTAGATTATTTTTGATGAAAATGTGGCAAGTTGCTTAATAATTTCTTATATTTGTACATAGGTTTTGAATTTTGCTAAGCAAATATTCGATGGTTGTTTTCTGTTTATTTAGATTCCCCGAGCGGTTTGTCATCGGCAGCACTTGTGGGAATCCTAGTGCCTTTAATCATCTTAGTGCTGGCAGCCCTCATCCTAGGAATATACGTGTTCCAAAGAAGAAGACCACTGGGCCAAAGAAGATTTCCTTTCGGTGTGCAGAGCATGAGCTTCGAAAATGCACTCTACAATGCAAACACAACGAGCATGGAATTCCAAGACTCTAGACATGAATTCAGTACTGATAGATAAGAGCTCTAAGGTCAATGTAGTTATTTATTTTTGAAAAAAAAACTTAATAATAATATTTACACGAGTTTATTGAAATATATGTTTTGGTACATCGTTGCTGATAAATTTGGCTGAAGTCATCCCAAAATGTTATTTCTCAAGCAAAATGTCACCAACTTCGATCTTTTACAATAACGTTTTAAGCGTTTCATAAATTTCCATCACGTTTTATAGCTTAAAGATACAAGAAAGTATTTATGCCTTTAAAGAATATGATATAACTCATTATTAAGTTTTCCTTCATTTAATATGTATCCCGAAATATAATGGATCTGCGAGATTTGCACTGGAGTAATGGAAGAATCTTTTTTTATGATATAATTTAATTGGTTTCACTAAAAAGTTTGTGTGTTTTTAAGTAAATCTAAAAATTGCTTTACTTAAAAAGTTTGTGTCTCTCTGTAAGAACCTCACCATAAATTTTTAAGAATAAAAGACGCAAAGGGGAAAAGGATCGGGGATTCAATTCATAAATTCGTATAATTATTTTATTTTTAATTTAATATTATTATATGCATTTTATTTGGCATTTTGAGTTTAAGTTTATATATATATAACTTACTGTTTTTCTAGTTTAAGTCGTATATTATTTAAACAAGTTTTAAATCTACTAGAAATTTATAATCCAAAAGCGTATACGGCTTTATGCTATCAAAATAAAATTAACAAAAAATTATTTAGTGTTGTTAAAGCTTTTAGATTGCACATTTTGATGAATACATATAAAGTAAAATAGGCTAAGAGAGTTTTCTTTAATAAAATGAAATAGGTAAAATAATCAAAAATATAGTTTAGCAGTTGTTTAAATATTTCTAAAATAAATTACATTAAATATTTATTCAATTTTAAAACAATATCCTATTCAAATAAATTTAGATAATAGAAATTTTTATATAGTTATGATTATTACTCTATTTGAGATTTAGTTGGGAAGCTTGATGGGGCAAAATTCGATTTGATTTCTTTTCTGAAGCAAAAAATCGGGCTTTCTTTGAATTGAAAAATACATACATATATATATGCACCTTTTATACAATATAGACACATAGTGAAAAAACAATTCTGTGTCCATCAAGAAGTTTCTTGAGTTTACTTTTTTATTGTAGCTATTTATAAGTAAAATACGAAAATTGCACAAGAGTCTACCAAACACGATACTATTTTGGATCTGAAACCAAGAGGAACAGCTCCCTACCTATATAAACATTTTTTACTTTTTTTGTTCAATGAATCCAAATCTGGTGTTGAATTGAGAACAGATGCACGAAACAAAATGAAACTTATTTCAGTATGTTGGTCTCTAGCTAATCTAAAAGGAGAATCATGTATTGATATTTTAGTTATATCATTTGTAATTAGCTTAAAACATAAATGAAAGAGGCTTCCTTTCCTTCTTTTTTAAAATCATCGTCGGTGCATAACTGCTAGATTTAAATAAAAAAAGTACAGAAATATCAAATTTACCTTTTTTTTTCTCTATTTCCTTAGTGAAATTGTTTCTTTAAAAAATAACTTTTTTTTTTTTTGAAATATTATTTTTGACATTTTCAGCCAGTGCATTTACACTTCTTCCAATACGTCATCGATAAGAAATGCACAGAAAAGCAAATGTCCGGAGTGTTTTTATCCATAATCCCCGGCTATTAGGACTTCTACCTTTTCGGCATTACTATCGGCTATTGCACTAAGTAGAGTGGGGTGAGTACTCAGTGGGTGAAATCATTTTACATGGAGGACATTGTGATCATGATATATTTCACGTATCTCAGCTCCATTAGTAAACACGACAGATCTTCGATTAGGGTCAAAATTCGAGCTCATTGTCTTTTTATAACGAGAACAAACTACCGAAAATTTTTAAATTCGTTATTAAAAATATTTCAATATTTTTAAAACCTCGATAATAAATGACGAGTTTCAAATGTGTTTAACACTGTAATGGATATTTTTCACTAATCTATACTGGAAATTGCAATAGCGAATCTATACTAAAAATTGCAAATAGCAGCTTTTCTCGAAACAAAAACCAAACCAAACAAACACACACACACTATATATATATACGCAATTACGCAAATGTTTATATACCAGCCAGTATTTGCTGGTTAAGCTTTCCTTGAAAGCTAAACAAGCAAAAGCCGGCTGGTTAGGCCACTCATTATGATCAATATATTTTAAGAATATTATACAATGGGAGTATTGCGGTAAATCCTTTATATCAAATTTAAAAAAATCTCAAGAAAATATATTTTAAAAATATATTGAGAGAGGATTAAAAATCCAAGTTAAAAAAATTCAGCAGCAATGAATAAGAGCATCGTTGATTATAAAGTTGGTTGGGTTTTGTGGCACAAGGTCCAAAGAGGACAAGCTGCCGTTGATTATAAAGGAGAGAATCTAAAGATTCATTAAAGCAAGGCTTGAAATTTATTTTTGGGTTTCATTAAAAAGAGACATTACAAAAATAATTTGGGCTAAAATATGTAAAAAAAAAAAAAAGGAATTATATAGGTTTATATTGGGATTCTTTTAATGTCACATAAATGTTATTAATTTACATAATAGCAGAAAAAGAAGTTGTGACAAATTTGAATGATTTTAATTAAATTATTTTGAGCTAAATTTGTGCTCTGTATGCATCAGAGTGAAACTAATAAAAAGTTTGAAAATAATTTCATTCAATACTTTTTCTTGAAAAAATATTGAAATGCAACACAATTAGTAAAATTGTTATTGTAATGCTACTGTTTTAAAAGATGATGATAAAAGTTAGAAAATGCATGAAAACCTTAAAATCACTTTTAGTGTAATTTATTTGAGTGTAAGGGTTTTCTTAGTATAATAAACGACAGTTATAAATGCTCGCGTTAGTACATTTTATAATAAATTACTTAACTATCATTATGCTTTATTATGTGCATTTGACATCAATCAGTATTTTATAGTAATGGATAAAATTTTATTTATTTTGTCACATTTAACATATTACAATTTTATTTGCGAATCGTCTGATAAATAAGTTGTAAAACATAACAAATTACACATCTAATTTACTGAAGAATATTACATGGTTTGAATTTAAATCATGGTTAAGTTATGAAGATTAACATTTGGACATAGAGGAGGATCTTAATTTGGATAGAGACGTATTGATTTAAAAGGCTTAAGTTATATCGACGTATAGTTGCTTTATTATCTTCTAGTCTATCAGCTGTCTGATTTAGATATTTTTATGGGAATCTGTCTCCATCAACAATGTTATTGTATTGACTTGCACATTAAATTTAATCAGAACATTTAAATTTCCTCTTGCTTAATTTAAAAAAAATGCATAAAACAGGAAAAAAAAAATCATTGTTTAATTCAATCTATCACTGTCGTATTCCCTTCCCAAGTACTCACAGAAAACGAAAGTAGTTTAACGAAAGTAGATTAGAAATAAATTGGAAATTTGTATAATAACTTGAAAAATAACAAATACTGCAATCCATAAATGAAATGCCCTCTTCACAAAAAGAATTATTTTTAGGTACGTCACGTTCATATTTAGCGTGATCAAATAACTTTTATAATTAATAAGTTTATAACAAGAATACTTTGCTTTAAGAAAGTTTAATTGTATGAGAAAGAAACTTACATGGTGGTTCCAGGGTAAAATGAAACTTCTCCAAAAAGTAATAAGCTCTAAATTATTACAATATAATAATTTAGAATTATATATATATTTCAAAAAATATATTTGAAAGATTATACGATACTTCTTGAATATTGTAATTCACATAAAAATCTTATGTCTCTTACTTAAGCAATAAAATGATTTTTTAAAAGTGCTAGTTGAAACAAAGATACATAAATTATATGAATAAAATATTTTATTTAAAAATATTTATGTACATAAATCATAAATTTTATTATTTCCACATCCTTAACAAATGCATTATTTAAAATTTTTTACCATGAAAGGAGTGAATTTAAATGTAACACACATTATTATATTTATATATATTAAGTTTGAAAAATCAAAGAATGGAAAATTATTATGAGAGAAACAAACAAATGTACAAAATAAGTTACAGAACTCCAAGGCTTTCATTTCATTTCGTTCAATGTATTTTCGTACATGGTGAATAAATTTTAAATTCTGTCACTCTTGATAAAGCCGATTTAACTTTTGGCAGGGAATCATTTTTTTCAGAATCACAACAAAAGGAAATCCCACAAACTGAATTAAAGTCAGTTTTCTAAACGTAAAATATAATGACTCAAAGTGTCATTTTAATCAGTATGGATATAGAGTAGAATTATTTATGGTAGAATATTTTCAGTTCGCGAACATTGTTTAGAAGATGTTGTTCAAGCGCCACAACCTTGTACAAACAAATAACCATTCCTTTAAAATTTGTAAGATGAATATCAAACAGTAAAATGTTTTTTTTAACAGTTTTGACTATGGTACAGAATGTACATAATGTCACTTTTTGTCGTACCATTACTGGTAAGCCCGGTTGCTGATTCCTCCTCCTCCTCTGACTGGTCTTCTTTCCATCTAGAGAGAACGAAACACTTGATGTAATCAGATGCAGATTGTGTTGAAGCAAAATGTAAAGACTAAATTATTGGTATTTCTAAAAGGATTGACTCGATGATATTAGAATTTCACTGAGTAGTTATTCGATCACTTTAAATAAAATATTAAAATGAATTTTAAGAATTGAAACTCAACTGTTCGTAAAAATGTTCCTCAAGAAAATACCGCATTAGAACATTTTTGTGTCACTGCTATCGTTACTTAAAGGACACAAATATTATCTTAATGAATTTTCTCAAGATTGTTCTCTTTTAATTAGATAATTAAATTAGATAATATTTTATTTGATTTATCTTTATGTTAGAAAATGTGAAGTATTGAACTGCATTGATACCTGGATGTTAGCCTCCCTATTTTTGTTATGATTTTGTTTAACCCCGTTTATATTCCAGCTATCCACTGTCAATAAAGATGGTTTTCTCAAAAGGGATCCATTTGTTTTGAATTTCGTAAGGATATTCAATGGATATTCATATAATTTTACATAAACTTGGAAATATTTCTGCAAAAGCTGCTATATAACAAACCAGGCTTTTGGGAAAAACATTATTACGGATCGAAACAAAAATGCTTGGGTTTTAAACATTTCGGTCTGTTGATTTTTTTTATAAAATGAAAACGTCAGTAAAAATAATACACTAAATGCAATGAGGAAAATTAAATCAACTGCAATTATAAGGAAACTGATAACAGAATAAAAGTTGATCCTACAACAAATTCATGATACATTCCTGAGTAGGCAAGTTTAAAAAAACAATTTAAAAAATAGATAAAAGCTATACAAAATTAAATGAAACAAAATATGAACATTTTTAGTACCCAATATATTTACAGGATCTTTCATTAATTGATTTTCCTTTTTTTAAAAGTTTAGGAAAGTTTTTTTACGGACTAAATTATATGAAAATGGAGAGAAAAAATTTCCACATGTCATTTTAAGGATCATAATTTCTCTGAGACAATCGTCAATGACTTAAAACTTGTTGTAAAAACAAGTTTTAAGTCAAGGGGAAAAATTGAAGCAGAGTATAATTTGATTCATTTAACAACTTTTGAAAGAGGCATTTAGCTTCATATATTCCTGAAAAATCTGATATTTCTTATCCACATCTCTCTCTTTCGACCAAATAGATTACATTACTATCTAAAATTTTGAACTAGTTTAAAATCCTAGAAGGTATTATAGCTCTATTCTTTTTGTAGGATTAATTGGGAATTAATAGGTAAACCATCACACGTGAGATGCATAATTATCAATAGATATCGAAATAGCATTTTTTTCTTTTTTTGTTACTACTGTGTTTCGTGAAACATGCAGCTGATTTTCTGTTTTTGATATTATTTTCTATTGGACTTAAATTTTTCTATTTGGGAATTGATCTTTAAGAAGTCTGCAATCGATTTATTCCAAACAAGACAATGTATTGCGAAAAAAAAATTAATATTTGATTGCTTACTTTTGTTTGGAAATTTAGTATGCACAATAAGACCGGTAGCCATGCGAAACTGAGCACAACACCCTCTTCATTTATTACTTAAATCCCTAACCAATATAAGCTCGATATAATCAAACACTGAATATTCATGTGCAAATGAATATTCAGCTTCTATATTTGGAATAAAATATATTATTCTATATTTGGAATTCTATATTTGGACAATACTGGGTAACAACTGGAAACATAGTTGCATTAATGCAGAACATTGATAAGTGAAGAATACATCTTCGATTATTATAAAGGAAGACATGCAAGAAAAATCTTCTTTGAAAGACTGAATTTCCACTTCAAATAAATGAAAATCAATATTGGAATAAGCTGATTCGTTGGTCTTAAATTTTGGAAAATGAAGAGTATACTAATTAGCAAGAACAATTCTCTTAAGCTTCAATAGAGAGAGTGAAACATTAACTGAAAAGCGCGGCAGAAAGATTACTAATATTATGTGTGTGTGTGTGTGTGTGTCTGTGTGTGTAATAATGTAACTTGGATCATGCTACTCCCCCTGCATGCTTCCCAGAAAAGTGTGTTCTATTTGCGTCATTGACCACCTTCCTCCTGATGAAGACGGGGGTCCCTATGCCTTTCCCTAATTTGTATTGCATAGTTTTTTTTTTTCTTGATCTTGTCTTAGTTCTATTGAGTTGTGTGGCTTCTTCTTCCTTCTGTCTTTTATTTTTATTGCTGTTTAAGTTACATGTTATGTATATGTTATCTTTATTGGCAA